>JABUQX010094512.1:5000-27349 GCA_015478945.1 Trachelipus rathkii | reverse complement strand
GTAAAAAAAAAAAAAGCCACTTTTGCACAAAAAGGGCCCATGTGATGACCAAAGGGCCCCCCTTTTAAACTCTATGCTAGAGTTTTATTTTTGTTTGTGGTATTTTCCGAGTGGGCAAGCGTCGTAAGCACAAATTCAGCATTAGCAGAATCTTTTTTTTTTTTTTAAATTTAATAAAAAACTAATAAACATAAAAAGCGTAAATTTCTCATTTTTTTCAAAAATATCCAGTTTGGGTTAACCCTATAACTCTTGGTGAGAGTTAATTTTTTAGTTTTTAATTTTTTATTTTGTTTTTAGTTTTTTGTGACTAAATATGAGATTTTTTTTTTTTTTTTTTATTTTTATTTTTTATTTTTTTTTTTAATAAAAAAAAAGAATAAAAAAAAAAAGATAAAATTTCCTTAAATTAAACAAAAAGAATCCAAGTGGGCCAACTCTATAACTCTATTATTATAATTAGTAATATACAACAAGAGTTAAAATAAAGATGGGCCCTTTTTACATAACATGTATTGAAAGTGGCCTTTTTACATACAAAACTATTTGTTAGCCAAAATATCTAAGTAAACAAAAAATAACAATATACCCATGTTTGTTATTCTAGTATAACACTTATACAGGCAATTTTCATTCCAAAAAAAGTGGGCCCTTTTTGTCATACACATGGGCCTTTTTGTAGTCTTTTTCATGTACCGTGTGTGTTGATTGGCTAGTCGCACCACAATTTCTTGAAATTTTTGGCTGGGCTTTACCTTATGCATGGGACTAAATAATTTAATCAATAATAATATAATTTCTAGAGTTCTTAATGCAGTATTGGCTAAAAGTAACAAAATGGTTTTTCACGATTTCTAAAAAAAAATAGGCCAAAATTTTTGAAAAGTTTAAAAATTCCTAAAATTCAAAAAATCGAATTTGAACCATTATAACAGCTTAAACATGGATACTCAATGGGGTTAATAGGTCCACCAATTTTTTCGCTCTCTTACACATCAGTATATATACGGAGATTACAGGTGGGGCCTTTTTTGCATAACAAAATTTTTGGGTCCTTTTTAGTTAACAGCACTATATATATACGGTATATATATATATATATATATATTATATTATATATTTATACTTATTTATATATACTAAATCCATACTGGAAAACTAACTATATAATATGTTCTACTTTGTGGAAATACTATACCTATATTTAAGACAATCAAAGCATATCTACATAGGTCTAATTTTATGGCCTAATCTTCTATGTAAGATTAGAGCCTACATCATCAGACATCCATATTAGGTTTAGGTCCAGTTCAGGTTATGATAAGATTTGTTAATATACACAGATTTATTTGTAATACTTAATAAAAACTTATCAAAACCTCAACTATAGCAGGGTTCTAAAATGAAGCCTACCTATATGGATTGTCGATGCCATAGGCTTTAACCATAAACCTAGATAATCTATCACAAAGTAAGTCTTTATGGCATTCAAACAACAACTACATTATATATAATTATTAATATGATTTTACTTATAAATCATTTTTAGTTTAATATATTTTATATTATATATAATAGAATTTATATATATATAATTATTATTATATATACAACATATATATATATATATATATATATATATAATTGAGATATTATTATATCATAAAAAATGTTGTCAAATTATTTAATTTTTTATTTATTTCATTTTGTCAATACAATCACATTATTGATAAACGTAAAAAAATTAATTGATTATCAAAAAAATATAGAAAATCAATATATCAAAAATGGAAAATACATTGAATAGTGTTTCTCTATAAAAATGAGAAATTAGCCGTTTAAAAATTTTTGGAGCTTTATTTTTTTTAAAAGAACAATTGTTCCTTTAGACGAATAACACAAGTCTGCAAAAAAAAAAAAAAAACTTTTTTTGATACCATTTTTTTACTAATGTTTGTTGTATTTTGTATTTTGTCTACTTTGGATTGGTGAATTCTCCACACTTACCTCACAAAATACTCTGAAATTGTATTGTTTACAATAAGGACTTCAACTAGATTTTTATGAAATCACAATATGACTAAAAGAAATAGTAATGACTTATGTGTTTAGGAAAAAAAAGTTACTGCCTCTCAAAGTTTATAAAAAACTGACGGAATTGTCTAGTCTCAATTTACGAAATGCGCAATGGTAAGAAGCAATTAGATAGCATAGCCATGAGTTGCCAGAACTCCATCTAGGGTTTGCTTGTTAAGCTGTAGTTTTTTTTCCTAAAGACAAGTCAATTGTTTTTTTTATTATTATTCAGTATTTTTTTCAGTGTGATGCTGTTGATTTTTATAAAAGATCTATGCTGAATCCTTATTGTAACACAATTACTCTGATATAATGGATAGGCAGGCCTAATATACGCCAAATCCATTGCAAAAATTTAAAAAAAATAAAAAATATTAAAGATATAATGCTGAAATTCTACACAGCTCATGAAATTCACTCTTTCCTGTCCATACGATGGAGAAAATAAACACTTATTCGATAGTTTTATTTTGAATATCTGTCATTATGTATATTTTTACTGCTAACAAGTTTTTATGAATCATGATCTTTGATAGTTTATAAATTTAATATATTTTAATATATATAGTATATATATATACCATATATAGTATAATATATATATATTATATATATATTTATAATAATATATAATATATTATATAATATTATATTAATTTAATTATATATATAGGTATTATATTATATATATATATTATATATATATCTCATATAGGACAAGTAAATCACCATATATTCTGAATAATTTCACACACTTGTTATCTTTGGCGGATGTGTATTGAAAGTAAGCTTTTATCAAAAAATGGTGAGTATAGTCGTTTTTAATTATGCTTTTTGTTCCTTTAACTTTTTAATTTTACTTTTAAAATATAATGTTTTTGAAAATTTAATAATTATTGTATAATTTAGTTTTTTTCTCCAAATCTACATTATTAAGGGTGTATACCAAACAAGTTTCATCGTTCAAGAACAGGGAAAACAGGGAAAAGTGGGGAAACACAGGGAAAATAAAATTATCCAATTAAAATCAGGCATCATTTTTGCTTAACCCCTAAGAAGTATTAGTGAAGGCACATATTGTACTTTCGAAAATTCTCTTTAAAAAGGGAGATCTAATGGGAAGCCTCAATGCAATTCAAGGGATGTTTAAAAAGATGTTTTGTCTTTGAAAGGAGGAATGAAAGTAAAGAGCACAAGAATATTCATGATTCTCCTCTAAGGGGATTTGAATTTAAATGTTGATAAGTTAAGTAAAAAAGTTAAAAATTAAGTAAAAAATTTAATACTATCAACTTTTTTTAGCTAAGAATTCGTTTACTTCTCTGACCTATGAATCTTAAGAATAATGTAGAAGTTGACTGGTAATCAAGCTCAGTAATTTCAATAGAGTTGCCTGATGTTGCCAAAGACAATTTAGTAAGGTATTTCCTGGATTCGCAGATAGCTCAGTCCTTTGGTGTGAGCAAAGAATAAACTTCCTACTTTATGTGTATATTGGTTTAGCTCCCTTACTTACTAAAAAATGTTGAGGTATTGAGAATACTTCTTATCATATATCAATATCGCTATGATGAGGCTTAAATTAAATTGCAACAAAGAACTCAGAATGCAATATACCATGTGAGGTATCTGAAGATTTAATTACGGGTCTCATAACACATCGTTTTATCTCTAACTTTCTCAGTACCTTACGACACTCAAGCTGAGAATCTTTTGGAAATCTCAAGCGGGGCTATGGGTCAAGCTGTTGGACTCACCATTAAAAGCTGACATATTTCAATGGATGACGTAATGTAACTGAATGTTGTCTTGTTGAAAGTAAGTTAAATACCTGTTGACCAAGCTCCAGATTTGATGAATTGGAAGTTGCGCTCTTGCATATTGTCATGGAGCTCTCAAACTGGTCATTAAAGCTACAAGTGGGTTTATTAGATATTAAGGGCTTCTTATTATTTATTTACATATTCCAACTAGAAGGGGAACACTATGAAATAAAGGCTCTGAAGAGTTTCATGCTAAATTTTGTTTGACAAGATAGGTTGAAATGTAAATGCCACAACCAACAGCCATCGATTGCTTCCAAGACTTCGAAAGTACGAGGAATTTGGGAATTGAAAAATTCAAAGTGTTTGGAAAGGTGAAAACATATTTAAAGATCCCTTATTACATGCAAATTTGGGTTTTTTCCAAGCAGTGCTTCGTCAGTTTGGAAGGATTTTCTATTTGAAGTTTCAACGTGAAGACCCATTGGCACCCTTCTTGTAGGATGATTTCAGTCACTTAGTTAAAACTTTATTGAAAAGAATTCTAAAACGGACATTTATTGTTCAGACGTCAAAGTTTAAATGAAGAAATAACTCTTAAAGATAAAAAAAATTCATAAAGCAGAGAAAATAGGGACCTGTATCATACAGCAAAAGAGGGAATTAGGAATGCACCTCAAAGCTGTTAAATCCAGGAGAATTTAAATTTCTTAGAAAGTTGTAGTTATGTCTTTGCCAAGTACTCTATTCAGAGTAGTAGAAGAAGTCCTCTAAATATCCCATCCAAAGGCAATTAAGTTGTTTGTCACTTATTTTCTATAATAACTCTGAAAGGAATATATGTGTGGAAAAATTCATTTGATAGTTTCAAGCGAGATGATGGTTCGACGGCTGATATAATCAAGAGGATTATGAACTTTTGATATCTAAATCCTATGTCCTTGAACTTCTGAAAAATTTTGATGAGAAGAAGATAGACTCGCGATCAACTTTCATTGAAATTTTTAAAATGTAAATGTTTCAATAAGAGAAACAGAAACTTTGTGAACACTGATTCTTTCATATTTCATGAGATTGATTTTCTGTTAGAGAGAGTTATCGAACAAAAACATTGTCTAACGAAAATCTTGCAGTGAGAAGTTTTCCTTGGAAGAACGTGAAAAGATATGGAGGAGTTGATTATTGATTTACAAGATGAGATGATTCTTCCTGACGCAGACGCTTCATTGCAGAGTATAAGACATACTTAAAAAGAAAACTAAGTGCCAAAGAAGCAGAAACTGGAAGAGGCAAAAAAAAGGAAATAGAGCTGGATTAAAAGAGTGCCTGAAGAAGTTAAAAGAAATATTGTTTTGGAGGACAAAAAATAACTATATTTTAGAAGAGAAAATAGCTTTTTCTTTGAAACAGTCATAACTTTTTTTTTTTTAAGATTATGTACTTAGTTTTTATGTAGGTTTAGTTTAGAATTAAATATTTTTGTTATCTTCTGTTTGGAGAAACGGAAAAATATTTTTATTTTATTTTAGGAGAAGAGCTCTTTAGGAAGTCGTATTTTTTTAAAATTTTGGTTTTGTATTTTTATTTTAAATGAAAGAAAGAATATTATTACTATTTTCAGAATTGTCGTAATATAATTTTGATGATGTTCATAATTATTGTTTTTTAAATAATTCGAGGAAGTTTAAAAATTTTTTCAATGCAAATAAGAACCTTCACTTGTAAAATGCAAATTGGTATGAGGTCATTTAAATATTTGTGGATTCTGGTGAAAGGTGGCCAGAAAATTGGTTATGGGAATGGGTAGAGGGTGGGCTCTTGGAGGGTTATTCAATTTGTTTCATCTTTCCCTTATTGATAACAAAGATCAATTTTGATGTTTTTATCATGTTATTTATAGCCAGGGAAATTTTGGAAACAGGAAACAAAAACAGGACACACAATGGGAATTTTTGAAATTGTCACTTGGTATACACCTATGATTATTATTTATTATTATTATTATTATTATTATTTTATTATTATTATTATTATATTATTATTATTTAGTTCACATAACCTGCTCTGTAAGCAAAATTATCAAACTTGTATCACAATGCTCCACTGCAGTGGCTTTCTGTCTATACTTATCTAACTAGGACAACAGTAGGTATTGTTTAGGAGACACATCATCTCACAGCCTCAATTTCCCAGGTGTACCATCAGGGTTCTATTTTGGGGCCGCTATTCTTTAATATATATACAAATGACTTTCAAAATTGTCACAATTCAATGTACTCTCTATATGATTACGATACAGCAATATTAATATCAGACCGAAATATAGACGCACTTAACTTCAAAGTAAACAATGAATTAAAAAACAAAAACTTATTACATAGGTAGAAACAAACAGACTCTCCCTAAACCTGCAAAAAATAAATTACCTAGTAATAGCAAATCAGACTAACCTTGTTGAACTAAATGTAAGAGCATAAGATGTAATCATAAGTCAATTAACCTCTGCCAAGTTATTAGATATTATCTTCGATGACAAGCTCTCTTTCAAAGAATACATAAATTGTCTTATTATCAAACAATCCTTTGCAAACTGTGCAAACTTATGCAAACTATGCAAACTTATACCTTAAGATAATCTTATTTTATCTTCACATACTCAACTGTCTTTCAGTATGTGGCTGTGCAAGTGAATACTTGCTACAACCTCCAATCATTGTGTAATATAAGGGCCTCAAAACTACCATGAACACACAACCCTACTAAAACTTCACGATATCTACACCCTTACAGTAAGTAGTCACATCTTTAAAGTTGCAAATGGAACTGCAAATGATCTTTTGACTAACATTATTGTACAGAACAAAACTTTGAGAACAAACAATCTCTGTAGCACAAATCGGATTTGCCGTTAGGACCAAACTACCCTAAGACCTTTCTCGTTGGGTCCGCCTGACAGGACGATAAATCGTCCTACCTGGGGGTTGGTGAGTTTTTTTTTTTATCAATGATGAGATGAATGTTCTGATATATGCTTCCAATTAATCTGTTCTTTACTTCTGTTTCACTGTTTAAAGAGGAAAAGCTTCTTATCAAAATATTAATGCATACATTTCTACCTTCATTAGGTTTTATTTCTACACTGAATGGTGATAGTTTCTATAGTAATAGTTATTATCAATTGTTACCACAGTTTTCCTTATTATTAACAACAATAATGCATATAAGGATTTGATGTTTTGAGTACCAATATTATTGCTATTATTATTTATCATTATTATTAGTACTTCCATTATTAGCAAATGCTCTATTTCTGGCATCTATTATTATTATTATTGATTATTATTATTATTATTATATATTATTATTATTATTCTTATTATTTTGTTGTTGTGTGTACATATATAAGTGATATTAAGTTAATTACTTGATCTCATCGATTATTATTCAGTAGTAGCAGTTCAAATATTGTGTTGTGCTATTATCATTATAAATATTATATTTTCTTAATTATATAGTGTTAATATTAAATTGATGTTTATCATCATCGCTAGTATTTGTTTATATTTATTATTATTATTATTCATTATTTTATTATTATTATTATTGATATTATTAAGAAAATTAGATTAGAATAATGAATAGGATGGCTGCTTTTGTAACGGATGAAATTGTGTTGAGGGAGTTCGATAAACACTTCGAAACTCTGCCACGAATATTAAAGGAATGATGAGGTGTTAATGATGTGTGCGGTTTTTGCTGGGCAAAGAAGGAATAGGTATAATCTTGGGGTGAGTCGTTTTTTAGTAAGGGGAGTAATTGGGTAAGGGGAGAAAGTAAGAATGTTAAAATCCTGGAGTGATAGAATGACACACTCATGATAGTCATTACATTCAGTGTGCAAGTCAGTGAGTGACTGTAGTAAAGTTTGACTCCGATAAGATAGGTCAGGTAGTATTAGTGTTGAACCAGTTAGATGTGGATTTAGTTTGCGGTTTGCCTTGTCTTGATATATATAAGGTCCTGTTCTAAGTGAGAGAGCGGCATTCTAATATGCACTAAATCAAGGATATCTAGTTTAATACTATTAGAGAACTGAGCCACTAATTACTCCCGACATTCATTTCTGGATATGCTTATGTGACGAAAGCCTTTATAAAATAAGTTAGCAGCCCTCCTATCAACATATTTTATTTGGCTGGTTCATTAAACGGTTCGCATATTCCCATGAGAGATAAGTGGATTATTTTACCATTAGCTGTATAGTGATCATAGCCGACGTAGTGTGCGCGACTAAAAGGGAAACAAGGTTGTGAAGCTACAATGAAATACTATAACATCTTTGCAGCTTCTGCCGTTCCTATAAATCGTTTTGTATATTATTGTCTGCTGAGTGACAGTCACGTGTTTGTGACACTTTTGTGAAGAGCACGACAGTTAGAACTCGATTAGTAGGCCTGATATATTACCTATATACTCTCCCGAAACCAATCCAGTGTTCTACATGTTCTATGGGCTCTCGAACAGTAATGCCGAAATTCTGCAATGTGAATGCAATGGGGAGCCTTGCGATTCTGTCAGTGATAATAACGAGACTAATAGCGGTGAGTCCAGAAGTGTCCTGATTCTCCGAAGTAGGTGAGGTGAGGTAGTTAAATTGCTGATGCAAACGCAATCAGCGATCACCTTAATCCTCTAGTTCACATTTACAAAAATCAGAGTAGCTCACTTATTTAGGAGCTTTGAAGAACATTCTCACTCAAATTCCGATAGTTCCCAAGATATCTGTGAGGTAAGATTAGATGCCCTAAATACCTGTAAATTAAGTTGTTCCGTAGGGTGGTTTATGCAAAGCACAAGAGCTGAACTTTATTTATAATAAATATGCATCAGATTCTCAGGTTCAAAATAATATGTTGATCGGTATCGGGTATGGGATTCATGGTCCTAATGTGAGTTGTTCACACAAAGGGTCTCGAACGTAACGGCAAGGAAGGATAGAGTAACCGTGTTTGCCATAGACCGCCTTCTGTGGATCTTGTGACAACATCCTCTAACATAAAAAATCGATTATTTGTCCTAATTTGCCTAGCATAGTAGAACGCGTGCTGTCAAGATAATATACCAATGTGTCCAAGAAAGGTGATAGATAAAATTTCGTGATAATTCTGTGGAATAGGATATAATCTGCTCTATGGTGTACCAGGGTAACGTGCCTCGTTTTGTCTCCTTTGGTTATATCTAATTGTTATATGTGGTTGGGTCTATCAGCAAAGATATTTGATGGTACGAGGAAGACTGGCACGTCGGAAATGGTGTTCTAGTGCCAAATGGAGCTCGCGTATGCGAGTTAGAAGTGAGAGCGGTGCTCTCTCTCTAGATTCTTAATATGCGCGCGCACACTAGAATATATTGGCTACTGTGGTGCCGAATCTGAGAGGTGTTTGAGAGGCATATAGAGCAGACTCTCTCGCAGTGTATAGAAAGGAGGGCTTGAAAGTAAATGGATAAGAGTAAGGTTATATGTTATGTGAGAGTGAGCAGACACTCTTGCCAGTGGTTGAACCGCCTATTGAAGGTTATGTTAGTTTGCCTGACGAAGCCTCTCTGTTATCCTAAGAACAAGGTTCTGAGTTTAAATATTTTAGGGTATATGTTGGCTGAGAAGGCTGAACAGGACGAATGCCCGAGATAGTTAGTCGGAAAGTTAAGTGAATGCAGCGAGAGTGGGCTGAGTGTGCCCCAATAAACCACCGTTGCGTGAATGCAAGGACTAAGTCTTGTAGTTGTGCTCGCACGGTCTTTTCGACTAATTGTAGTGCTATGTGTGTTTCATTTAATACCATGTAGATCTACTTTGTATGTGCGAGACCCTCATTGGATTTCTGGAAATAAGAAGTATAGATATAAAGTTGCTATGTGATTCAAGTATAGGACAATCTTAAATGGGGAAATGTGCATAAAGGTGTGAAGCCAAAGACATTAGATAAGAGAGAGTGAGCAATGGAAAACGTATTAGAGAGGTGGTGTGTGGCTGTAAAAGGGTAAATGAAAAGAATAAATGAAAGTATGTTAGAGGATGGTCCTCGGTCTAGTGTGGAAAGGTTCACCATGAATGATTTAGCTAGTCGTGCGTAAAGCTGATTTGTATTTGTGACGGATGATGTGTTGGACCGAAGGCCTGGTGAGGATCAGAAGAGAAAGTGGATCTCTCGAAGTACCCCTGCGTGAGTTTTTGACACCGAATTTTTTCCAATGAATGTAGCGAATAATGTGAGTTTGTCAGTATAGGCCGAATCGACGAATATAACAGGTGAATGAAGATGAGAATGGCCAGGCGAAGCGATGGTGCCGCTATGGCGGGCATCGTATATGGTATTGTGGCCTCTTGGGTCTGAGGGTGTCCATTCAATGAACCCGTATAACGTTGACGACCTTTTCCATAGTGAGGGCTCCGTTCGCCACAACACCAGGATATCCCATGATTGATTCATAAGGACCTTGGATATCTTCTTGGCTCTCTTGTACGACGTAGATATCCACACGTAGAATATTGGTAACGAGTGGGGCGGTAAGGCTCGCGCATATCTTTTCTGACGTTTGATACCTATGTCTCTCCCTACTGTCGTGTTCTTCTCCGATTGCTTTAGTTCACAGCACCTTCACCCCTGATTTTATTGGCGAGGCAAGAGGAAGGTGAGATAGACAAAGTGAAGAAAGCAAAAGAAAGAATATATAGATAGCTGAATGCAGGGCTTGGGTTTATTCCAATATTATTCGTATTGTTCACTTTTTCACAATCCTATTGTACCTCTTTCTAAATTATTATCAACTTTAGTACTTTGTACACTAAGAATTCCTATAATACTAATAATACTAAATGGGCTCAAAAGATGAAAATAACGTTCTCATGAAAGATACGTATATTTTTCTTAGCTCAATGTGCAGCTTTGATATTAATTTATTGATTTTCTAAATCTGATATGATATTATTATGATATAATTATTTATTATTTCCAATCTCTCTCTCATATATTCATTCATTTTCTTTTTCTATTTGATTTTATTATACAATATTAAAAATAAGTGTAATCAATACGTAGATTTATAATTACTGTAAATATTTAAATTTTACATAATTTCAATTTTATTTGAAAGGTGAGATGTAATATGTAAAGGAAAATACCATTCTTTGTTTGCTCACTCGTATCGACTAATTTGACTATTTTATCAAAATACTTATTATATTTTTTTTTTTATTACAGTTAACCACCACTCACGGGCCCAGCCTTTTCAAGGAGGGGGACGGAAAAAATAACACACTTAAAAAACCCACCACAAACCGCCGACCATCAAGGCAAATATTTCTTTACTGGATGAATGCGCTTCAGTACTTGGGCGCGCCCACGGGACTATTAAAGAGTGACGGAAGATTGTACAAATTATACAGAGTTATGTGTGGAAAAAACAGTACTTAGTAAGCACGGAGTATAGTTCCACTGAACCCGAAGTTAACTCAGCAGAGTAAGTCAGCCCGGCCTTACAACGAATCACCCAGTCTTTGGCTGTTTACATCTCAATCTCACGCAAGAAACTCCTGTGCTAGAGAGCAAGGCACCTTGTATTGCGAGTATAACCAATACTATTCCTTGCTCTCCTCAGTCTTTCACAGGACGAGGGGAGGGAGTGGGCACGACGCATATATGGAGTGGCACGCCATATGACTAAGTGGCAATCCTTCGAGCAATCTACCGTTGTATGCTAACTATAAGAAAATGAATTAGTGACGCCAACTTCACAGTTTGCAGAGATAGATGGGTCAAGAGAGTGTAAAAAGGTATATGAGGGGACAGCTTTTAGTTTCTTAGCTATTAGGACTCAAACCCTTAACCAATTAGAAGGGTGGAGCCCCCCCCAATTGTAGAGCAGACTCCTATCAAGGGCGAATAATGCACTCTTAATACAACTGTAAAGTAGTTTCAAGAGGAAAAAAAATCGTACAGAGTATCTAAACAGAACCGCCAGTTTCTTTGGGATGACCACCTTTAGACCATTTAGGAAATTATTGAAGGTTTCCAAAGACAACTTTATAATTTTGTTGATATGTTTTAAGACCAGAATGTTTTATTGTTGTTAACAGGTAAGATACGTTTGAAGCCGTCGAAGGAATAGGAAAAGTTGGGAGTGTTTTTTTATGAAAGGGGATGTAGAGAAGTTGAGTTTTAAAAGAGTTTGTAATTTTACATGGTTTGCGTAGTGACTCACCACCGGGAATCCCATCCAGTATAATCGACTAATGAAACCTTCAGAATCGGAATATGACTGGAAGACGAGACAGGCAACTCTAGAAAGCTAATAGAGGGAGCAGATTGAAGTGAGTTGAAAGAGTGGAGAGTTGAGTCATCGGCATAAAGTGATAACACAGAGTTGCAAGTATAGCTGAGCGAGAATCAGTTGTATGAAAAGTAGGAATAAGTTGGAGATTAAACAGAACCATGCGGTAACAACCACACTTAAACAGGAAAGGAGTAAGAAGTCGCTTACCATAACAAGTGCTTGGATATGGAACAATTGGAGAGAAACTAGACAAGAGTAATGCATAGAGTGAAGAAACCAAAGGAAGGGGTTTGAGAAGGCATGGACGCCTTCCAAACGACTTTCAAAAGCTTATTGGATAATTAATGTCATAACGCACCTAGTTATGATAAAATCACTAAGTATGGCTACTAATATTTTATAAAATTAAAGTAAAATTAACCATGTTTCCATTTGAAAGTGTTATATCGCTTTTCAAGAATTATTTTTATATTATAAATTGTAATATTAACTTCTTCGGATTTATTTAGTAATATGTTGGTGGGGGGGTCCCTCTACACTTTATTTATGCTCTAAGAATGCTCATGCATAACTCATATTTTCGGTGCTTGTTTGCGCACCCCACAGTTCTTGGGAACCAAGAGGCAACTGTAACTGATGCTGATAATTATAAATAATATAATTTTTAACTTGAGGATTTTTTTAATATTATTATTGGAACTTTAAAGATTAAGATATGGAGCTATTTTATTAGTTTAGCAACTTTGTAAATTTTGTATTATATTTGATTTACGCTGTATTATATGAAAGGTTTTTCCGATCAGGGTAATTTAACGGGAACCAACCTTGTAGAATAGATGGGCCAGATTATACATTCCTTGATGGAAGACCCACTCCTCTACGTCCCGCTCAAAGGAGGCGAGCCTTAGGACAAAAGGAACAAATTGTAAGTAGATGTTATAAAAAATATATTATTTTGAGTCATAGTAACTAATTATAATAAACATGTAATGCATGTCAAAATCGTTCTAGTATAATTACTCGTGATGGAATATCTGCACCGTGTATTAGAAGATCATAAATTTATATTTTTTCATACCTTTTTGCTCTGATTTTCAATTGTTAGAAATCGGTAGAACCACATTTGAATTAGGTATTTTGTGTTGATTTATTGAGTTTTGTGTATGATTTTTTTTAAAGCAAACTTTACCTCTTCTAATACATATTGTTAGGTTGGTGTTATTTCTATGGATGAACTTTAAACAGTGGTCTCCATGGAAATTTTTTTGCACCTTTGTATACTCCGTTTACCTTCATTGCCACGATACCCATCTTTAATTTGTAAGTTATGTTACTATTACTTCAAAATTAAAGATTTTTTTTTTTACCATTAATGGTTGGTTTCTCGCTTAGTTCACTAGATTGTCTTCCCATTTATGTATCCAATATTGAAGCAGATTTTTATCTACCTGTATTTAATAAAATGGTCACTACTAGGTTTGGTTTAAGATATGAACAGATGTTTCTTTCATTCAGCGCATGGTCAAGTGACAAGAAATTGTAGTTTAGTTACATCCAGCCAATGGATAGTAAAACAAAAAGATTGTCCCTGCTCTGGTGTTTTGATAATTTTCCACTGAAACTTTTCTTTTCATATTGCAATGCAATTTAAATACAATGAAGTTGTTGCATAACTATTTTCTTTATTGTTGGCACTCACAAGAATTAAAGTTAGTTTAAATATGTTAATTTCTTATTTTGTTAAACTGCTGCCTCTCGATTGATTTCCCATATGAAACCTCTTAAAAATTTCTGGGAAGAGCTTTGTGAAAATGTGGTTTATTTTTATTTTTTTGTTAGATTATATGAGTTTTGTCTTGGTGTTTGATGAGAAGCATCGTTTAAATGGGGATCATTTTTCATTCCTTTGTTTCTCATCGTTCTCTGACTTCTAGAATTAAAAGAAATCTGTTATTGTTTTGGGTATCTTGAACGGACTATATATATATTATATAATGGCACAAAAATCCCATCTTTTTCAATTTTGTCTTTATATTTCCTCTCTGATAACTATGATTGTTGTAGATAACCACTATTCTTTTAAATCTATTAATGACTCTGTGTTTCTGTTTTGTTCTACCTTCAGCCCTCTTTCTGTTTTCCATTACTAACTTCTGTCACGTCATCACTAATTCACTTTTATAATACCATGTTCTTCGCATTAATATTTTCATGTTGAAAGTGAGGCAATCAATTAATAAATGTTAGGAAAATGGTTTTCGAGCAATTAACCTTGGATCATCTCTCATATTTAATTAGAGCAAAGCAAAATGGTTATTTTCATTGTCTCAGAAACTCGGTTTATTCATCTTTATTTTTTTTTTATTTTTCTTTCTATACTCCTTTCAAGTTCCCCAGATGGGGGGAGGAGGGGTAGGTTGGGTAATATGCACGGATATAAAATTTTAAGTAGAAGGAAAAGGAAAGTCCCCCCACACATTCGCCTTAAATTTTTAAATGCGAACTCGTCGCAGCCAAAAATCCAAATTATGACTTCACAACATAGCGACGGACCCCCACTAAGGTATCTCGTCAATGTAATGGTTCATCCTCTGGGCAAGGCCCACAACCATACCCTCTCACTCCTGTTATGTACCTTTCTTCTCTCCCCTGCCAAACTCTCATTCATTTCCTTCAGACATTCCTTTACTGACTCGATTCACTTTTTCTTAGATCACAGAGCAGGTCGATTCCCAACACACACAATGTTAATTGAGCTCACCCCTCCTAGATTAGGGCTTTGCCCGTGAGCTCTGGTGTTTATCTGTAGTAACCCCCCCCCCCTGCTTAACCAACAGGTTATCATCCATCTCTTCCCCATGGCTAAACCATCTTGATATACTTTCATTTACTATCATTCACGCCTTTCTTCACACTATACAGCTCCATAACACGTTCATTCCTCATTTTATCAGTTCTTTCACACCTAACACCACCCAAGATTATCTACCTGAATAAACTGCACCTTAGATCTATACTTATTTCTCTGCTATACATAACGGTAACAACATACCCTCATGCAGAACTCTAGCGCATTCAAGACCTACTCCCTTTGCATTCACCAAAGATTTAATTGCATCATCCACTTTCCTAATTCCATTCTGCATCATCCGTTCCCTTTTAATCCAGCAGGTAGCCTAAATACTTAAACTCGGATACTTATTCCAGTTGCATACCATATAACATAATTCCACACTGTGGGCTCTCCTCATCCATCACCTTATTTTTATCCACATTTACTTTTAAACCCCTCCTTTTAAACACTCGCCAAACCCGTCTACTAATTCTCTTAAACTTTCTTCAGATTCGCCACACACACACACACACACACCCAAAAAAAAAAAAAAAAAAAAAAAAACATCGGTGTTCAACTTTCAGGGAACCCTCCAGTCTTTTTCCTTCTCTACCAGTCTAACAACCTCCCATGCCAACCCTACCTTTAATTCGTTCATCCCATTCTATAACCCATGGTTTTCTTATGTCGCAGGGGGATCCCCGTCTGCCATTTTGCTCTCCAGTTGTCCCTTCACAAGGACGCTCGCACGTAAGATAATGCATTGTTCAGTAGTCTTTCTGTGAGTGTTGCCAGTTGCGCGTGTCGACCCTTGAAGCAAGTTCTTGTCAGCGCTGATGGATAACATAATAACTAGTTTATCTGCATCGCCCTTTCAGGCACATCTTATCCGAATCATCTTACTCAATTTTTACGTTAGTGATCGCAATTATTATCATCTCTAAATAAAATTATGTGAACGATAATATAAATTTAACAAAATGTAATATCTTGCCCCACAATAATCACATTCTCAGCTTTGTTCCTCTTTACTGTTAGTTTTAGGGATTTCCCTGTACGTTAGTTTCCTAACACGAGTATAGGCCGCATTCTTGTGTGCTGTGGAGATTCCTGTACATCACTCAAAAAAAAATAAAATCACCCCATCCTAATATAAAATTATAAAATAGCCTAATAGTGAACATTGACAACCTAACTGCATCATACACACATATCGCTTATCACTAATATTAAAAACATTCTCTTCACTCGGCCCCATTTATTATCTATTACATCAACGGCTTCTAATTTATATCATAATTTATATAGATTTTGTTTCCATATTTCAGAAAGCTACCTATAAGGCCAATTGGCTTAACTTATTATCATTAACACCTGCACAGGCTACTGAATATAGATGCTTATACGCCTTGCTGGCAGTCCATAATAACTAAATACTAAATTTATTCTTTTCAATTTTCTCAATTTTCATCTGTACTCAATGTAAAATTCGACTACAGCATCTTGTACCACTTTAATATTGCACCTGTGTTCATCGACTCAAATCTTTCACTCAGTTAATTCAGGTATCACTCTTTACAGCACATAAGTGACTAATCAATTATTTCTTCTGGCCGTATCCAACACTCAACAAACTTTAAATCCTATATAGTTTCTTTTCAGTTCCCTGTAATTTCACTTACTTAGCCATAAGCTATAGGTCTCACTTATCTGAATGCACTCTCTAGTTCTCTCCGCGTGATAAATTTTTTAATTATTCATACTAGACGCTTTTGGTCTTCAGAACTTTCCGAGGTCTCAAGTTCACATCACGCAAATCTCAGCTTACTTTATTCTCGTATGATATACATTGGTATTTCAACAACGTTAATTGCTTTTGTTTTATTGTATCATACCAGGAAAATTCGTAACTGATATAAATTAAAAGTTTATTGCAAATTTCCTCATATCATAATCTCTCCTCAAAATAATCCTATTCTCTTTCTTGACGCAATATCAAACTCCAAAGACTAATTCACTATCCTACTCATTTCAATATAACTTGACAAGCGTTGTGAAGATTTCGAATGTTTCCCTCCACATAGATTCGTTTTATCAGTCGAATAGTACGATCCGCTTATTCATTCGTATGATAAGTATTCCCTTATCTTTTTTAACCGTATTCCCACTTTCCTTACCAGAGATGGCTTTCATATTCCCTCGGTAAGTCTCGCATATCATCCTTCCTTAGAAGGAAGTTGTCCCACTAGTTTAAGAATCAATGTGTGCGGCAAACTGAAACTTTTTTACATCTTCTAAGTAGTACCATACCACGCTTTCTTTTTGGTAAGCCTCGATTCAATTGGTTCTTTTGGTTAGCACATATTAACCACCGAGTTCTTTTTTTACTGTTTTAACTATCATACTTCTATCCAATTTTCGATGTGTAGTATTGAACATTGTATGGAATACTTTTCCTATATTAGCACACCACATACTTCTTTTGAGCTACTAACAACCGCTTCCTCATTTGCGTCAGATGTGATTGTTTTATTTTGTTTTACATTTCGATGTTTGATATTCATAGAGGTGATCAATATTTTCCTTATAAACCAGTTTCACATTAATCTTCACAACTTAATTTACTCCCTACTTACCTTCTTTCTCTCATCCACATGTTCACTAGCTTAATAAATATTTAATATAAACTCATGAATGATCGATTCCATTATTCACCCATAACCCCTTACTTATTTAATATTGACAGAAAGCATGAACAAAGCTACATTTAAACATTCGTATATTTACGAAGAAGAGTCCTTCACTGAACTCAACTTGGGTTCTTCATAGAAGTGTAATTAACTCGCAAGATCTCGGCAATTTCTCCCTCTGGCTATTTAATATTAAATTTCAGCGTGGGTCAGGATATGAAAAGGTTATAATTTTTTAACACGCATACCTAAGAAATAATATAGGATGTGCACGCCTCATTAGATTTTTATTAGATCATTTTAATCCACCGGCAAACTTCCTAAGACTTCTGGTCTTATGATTTAATTACCTATATACATTTTGTATTTCAATCACTTACCACAATTTTCAATAGGTCGCCATACATATCAATTTATAAATCCCTCTACTGATGTGGGTCTAAACAATCAGGTTTGAAAAATATAATTCAGGCAAGATTGCGACAGTCAACTCACAACCCCACGGTTATGGGGCTAGAAATGACTGTACAACCCAACCTTGACCTAGACTTTTAAATTCAGTATTGTAGTTAACCATTAGCGAAAGTATGTTTCTATGTTCCGCAACAAAATCACATAGCTCTGTGTCACAAGTCACTTATCAAATAGCACAACTCTTCTCGTCATCATCATTTTCGGTCTTACAGTTGTCTTTTAATTCGTTGTGTTAGGTCTACGCAGCGAAGATATATTGATCTATTCCTAAATATGCCCATCACCTTTCTCCTCGCCATTATATTCCCCTAAAAACTTCGATGTACCCAGACATTCAAGTTTTTTCGTCGAAGATACAAGGTCGCTTCGGTCTTGGTCGCAATCACTCGCTCGAGAACAGACTCACATAAGCATTCCCTTTAGCCAAAGAAACGTTCGTAGTGGTGGTCGCATCACCTACCACTGCATTTTTTATCTCTATACATTTGAATCATCACACAATAAGCATTTGGCTGTGTCTATAAGAAGTTTATGTCTCCCACCATCACTAAACACAGAGGCGATTATAATTAATAATAAAAATGTCTCTTGTTAAATCTTTGTGGTTTATGGTTTTGACAACATGTAGCATAACGGTTGAGTTTATGTTAACTTACAGTTGTTAGGTAAGGAAACAGGTTGTAACAGACCGTTTTGTGGATTCTATTGTAGAATCTGTCATATAGAACGGAAGTCGAACCATTCTAAATCTTCGATATGTTTCTCATTTAACACTCACACTGTATAATTTTAATTCCTTATCCGTTCATCATGAATTACTCTCTCGTATCTTATTTTTCTTTATTTCTCTCCTTAAAACACCTTTCCCACTTAATCCCCTACGTTCGTTTATCTGTGTTAGTTTGTTGTGGTGTCTCCTGATGCATTTTCACTATAGTCGGAGGAGCAACAGTGAGGCTCTTCGTCATAAGAAAGGTGGTGTGTTATTAATTCGGTATTCTCATCGTGTTCAACTTAGGATCATATGATATGCTGTAACGATTAAAACTATTTTATTCTTGCGCTCGCTCAACACTCTATCACGCTCTGACGTTGCGTCAGTTACTAATACCTTGTTAGATATTTCGTAGATAATTTATAAATAAATTTTGACTTACCCAAAGATGCCCTGATGCTAATTCCGGTGCGTTCGGTAATAAGGATTGAGGTTAGTTTACCTCTCTGCTCTCTGCGCATCTCTGCACGAGTGTTTATCTTTTTTTTTTAGTTTAAATTAGGAGTTCGTTGATTGAATTTTTTTGTTTCACTTAGAAGTTTCGGTTAAACTCAGGCTATTTTAGAGAAGCTTTATTAAACACGCGCTCGGTCACGTATAAAATTACCTTGTTGTTCATACAAACGTATATTATTCTCCAAAACTTTATACTGTAGCTCTATAAGATATCTCGCACTCATCTCTTTGTATGACTTGTCATTCTGACAACATCATTATCTGACCTTAGTTAGATCTAGTTAAACAATTTATTTTAAATTGATAGGCAACTGAAGTTATTCAGGATTAGTGATCATGTTATGGAAATGACCACAAGTAAAAAGTTAATTAAATGTCATCAGTTGTCATACTCTAAGAAGTTTATTTCTATTCACTATTTTCTTAGTGATCCCTCTTAATTTATAATTTCTCACTGTATGGCTATGTTTATATAGTGTTATAATTGGTCATATGTTAGTAACATCAAATTTTATCATCTGATGTATTTCCATATTCAGTTATTAATTATATAGAGCTATTGGTAAGTTAGCTAACATTGAAACTGTGAAATATTGATTTTTTGTCTGTATAGCATAGAAAAATATAGCGATCAAGAAAATTGGATAGCAGATGGGAACGTGAGGAAGGAAATTCAAAGAAAATAAATATATTAATTGTGATATAGATATTATTATGAGATATTTAATAAGGTATATATATATATACTATAATTTTTTCATATGATTATGATATAATTTTCATATGGCTATTTTGTAATACAAGTTGTATTTAATAGTATATACATTATAGTATCTCACAATAATTTGTAAGATTAGGTATTAATTAAAAATCAATACTGTATAATAGATTTTTATAAAATTATAGACATTTATTGTAATGACTATATATATATATTCTATTTAGTATATCCATATCCTCGAGGAAAAGCTTTATAAGTTCTTTTACGCATCCAGATAGAAGTAAATTTGTTATCCTTCCGTAATTTTAAGGTTTACTAGCTTTCTTCTACCATATTTTGAGTCTTTTTCTGAGGAGTACTTCACTTACTATAATATAACTTATTCGTAGTTTCATCTCTACTTCACTTGTATGTCACCACTTTCGGAGTATTTTCGCAGGTTGCGACAGATTTCAGTTTTGGATATACTAAAGTTGATTTTTCAGAGAATGAATAAACATCGAGATTGATAATGTAAAAACAATCGAAGCTGACAGTTAGATCATAGTACGTTTCTAATGACTCTATGAACGTAAGGTCACAAATGAAAGTGATAGAATAGGAAAGATAGTCTGCCATTAATTGTTTGTGCTATTAGAATAGAGCCTGATTATCGTCCCTTGCTGAAATTGCAAAAAAACAAAAAAATACGCATTTTGTCCCCTATTATTAAACGATCTAAATTCCTTATTACTCAATTAATTCTTAATAATAAGCAAGTGCTAATTAATTAATGTAGAAATTCTTGCGAATTTTAATTCATTATTCGAATTAAGACTTGAATGGGAACAGTTACTCTTGGACTCGGAGAAATTCATGCAAACTTGGATGGTGTGCCATATCTGGTCTTTGCACTAAACATTCTGAAAAAAGATGTCAATACATTTTTATAGTTGGTTTCAACCAGCATTCCTGCCATCCCAAGGTTAGTTCCCGACACGGTTTTAAGACCGGAATCTTATGTGTTCTCTTAGTTTTAAGTTGGGGACTAAATTCTAGACTGTCATCGATCTTGCCAAACTATTAGTGAAAGTATATATGTTGTGCGTAGAGAATGAATTCAATGAGCATCAAAGGCCATGGTTCATCGGGTATTAATATGTCAATACTGGTTCATCTTGCTGTCGCCTTCTTGCTAGTAGAGAGTATCAGGAAAAATTTGAAGGTTAATATTGTAGTCGTGTGCGTGGCTCGTATGAGATGAGAGTGGATATAGATAATACTGATATCTATATATAATAATGTTTCTATTTTTGGATTATACTGATAATATAGCGCGTGATAGTGTATCTGGTGGATACCTGATCGTGACAGATGAGAGTGATTAATTACGAAAATGTATATAGCGAGATCTATGTGCTTGTGATATAGATATCTTAGTAATTAATAATATATTACATATCACTATAGATATGTGACACTCTCTCATTTTATGTAGTTCTGTACTGTGACCTTATATGAGATATTCTCATATACGCATAGTGGGCATCAATCCGATGCCGTCATCCTTCCGTCTCAACAAAATGTATATATATATTCTCCAGTTTAATCGACTGGTTGGCGTCAACGTCCATCGTGGCTCTAGGTACGACTTTGCGACTCTATCTAAAAAGGAAACTCTCTAGCTCATGCCAGACCCTATCATTCTATCGCTGATCTCCCAGTGTTTTATTTCAAATAAAAATATAAAGTTTGCTCTAGTCCACGAAAAGCAAATGCTTCCAACGTTATATCTAGATTCCTTAATTTTTTAGTTATGAAAGATAATCTCTAAAATTATGTATAAGTATTCTCCTAGCCGTTTTTCTCCGAACACTTTCACCACCTCAAATCTATATCGTAAGATTCCTAAGAGTACTTTTGGAAGCCTCCAGTGCTTCAAAGGCTGCTACTTGTCTTCTTTTGTATCACAATATTGTAAATTCTCCTTGGATACTATTGTAGACCATTTAACAATGAAACAACAACCTTATGAGATTTGATGTGACGCGGGTACTTACGACAAGAAATATTAATACACACATCGTATACAAGACAATAATTGTACCAATTTTTTTCCTTTATAACAAAGGTAACTCATAACATTACTACAAGGTTCATTTATACTTGAATTGGTAAGTAGTTTGCGTATGCTGATTTTCATTAAAAATATATTTGAGTATATGTATAAATTCGCCTCTACAGGGTC
>JABUQX010094511.1:0-34062 GCA_015478945.1 Trachelipus rathkii | reverse complement strand
AATTGGAAGCCCTGAAGCTTTCATTAACATTTAAATTCACGCCATTAAAATAGCTTGAAACGGAAAATCTAAAGTCATCTTATACTATATAATATATTATATATATATATTAATATATATATTATATATATATATATATATATATATATATATATATATATATATATATATATATATATCATATATTATATATATATATATATATATATATATATATATATATATATATTATATATATCTATATAAATAATATATATATATATATAATATATATATATATATATATATATATATATATATATATATATAATCGTTTTAATACTACTAAAAATAATAGAAAATCGATGATAATATGCTTGGAATTGCGTGAATTTATCTTTTCTCATAGGGAAGATAAATACATAATAATTAACGAGTTTCTTTATCTTCTTATATGATATATATTATATATATATATATAATATATATATATATATTATATATATATATATATATATATTATATATATATATATATATATATATATATATTATATTATTATATATATATAAATAATATAATATATATATATATATATATATATATATATATATATATATATATGATATAGTAGTAGGAGGGTCATATTGGACCCGAAAAACCCACCATGACCAACGAAAAACCCACCTTACCTGACCGACGGAAAAAACCACCTGACCTTTTTTGACCTTTTTGAGCCCAATTTTTTACCTGCCTTTGACCTTTTTTACCGTTTACCTTTTTGGCTTGACCTTTTTTGAGCCCAAATTTTTACCCTGACTTACTTTTTGGGCCTTTACCTTTTTGGACTTTACCTTTTTTTCGACCAACCCCTTTGCTCTTCCATGGGTCATTTTTGGGCCACGGTATTTTTCGCACCCCCCCCCCCCCCCCCCCCTCCCCCCCCCATAATTTTTGAGAACCCTAATTTTTTGAGAACCAAAAATTTATTGAGAACCCAAATTTTTGAGACCCAAATTTTTTGGAGAACCCATTTGAGAACCCTATTTTTTGAGAACCCTATTTTTTTCGGCAACCCTAATTTTGCAAAAACCCTTCGAAGAAAGGTTTGCGCCCAAACGGTTGCGTCAGACAACCGTTGTACATGTCCACCCTAATTTTTTCGACCAAACCTTTGGTTTTCCATGGGTCAATTTTGGCCCACCCTAATTTTTGGCCACCCTTTAGGGCTTAGCCCTATTTTTGATATTTCGGTAACCATCTACACACGCGGGCGCGCGCCACACACACACACACACCCAACACACCTAGCCTACACCTAGCCTCCATATAGCCTACACCAGCCTCACATAGCCTACAACCAACCTACACCCAGCTACACATAGCCTACACCAACCTACACCCAGCCTACACATAGCCTACCACCCAGCCTACACTAGCCTTCACCTAGCTACACCTCACCTAGCTCCACCTAGGCCTTCACCTAGCCTACACCTACACCTAGCCTCCACCTATCTTCACCTAGCCTACACCTACACCTAGATTCCACCCAGCCTGTACCTAGCCTAAACCTACACCTAGCCTCCACCCAACTTCACCTAGCCTACACCTACACCTACACCTAGATCTCCACCAGCCTACACCTACACTAGACTCCACCAACCTTCACCTAGCGTACACCTATACCTAGCCTACACGTGCCCCTACAACTTGATGGCTCAACTTTTATGGCTCAACTTTGATGACGTCATCTTTGTCTGGCATCTTATATGAGATTCAACTTTGACTGACTCAGATTTATTGATGGTTCAACTTGATGGTTCCCAATCACGCTAAAGAAATATCTAGTGAGTTCTATTAGTGTTCTATGAGTATTAGATGACTGCCAGGTGAGTGCCAGGTGAGTTCCAAGTGAGTGCCCATGAGTGCCAATGAGTGCCAAGTGAGTGCTCAATGAGTGCCAAGTGAGTGCCACATAGTGCAAAGTGTGATTGCCACATAGTGCCAACTGAGGTGCCACTTTTTTCAAGCCTTTTCTAGCCTCCCCTGAGCCCCGAATAGCCCTAATAGGGTGTCTACCCCTAGGTTATAAGTATGAGGAATCGATTGGTGTATACTTACAATCTGCTAGAATGCTTCTTACTATGAGTTTAGTATTTTTATAACACTTATAAGCACTTACACTCGCCATACATACACTAAACCACTTATACCACACATTCACTATGAACTTATTACCAACACTATGACACTTATAAGCACTTACACTCTATCCATAGACACGTACATTAAACCATTATACACTTCCACATTCACACCCACACCAGATACACTTACACTTACACTCACACACTGATATTTGATGCCTCAACTTTGATGCCTCAATTTGATGCCTCAGCATTAATGCCTCAACTTGATGCTCATCTTTGATGCGTCATCTTTTGATGACTCATACTTTGATGAAGTCATCTTTTGATACCACCTATAGATGATTCTCTTTGATACTCATCTTTGTCTACCTCTAGAATCATAAGCTGCCCAACCAGGGCTCAGCATTGATCCCAACGCGCGAGGCCACGACCCCGCACGCAGGTGCGTCCCCTCGCGTTACCGCCCGCCGCGTGCGCCCGCAGGCGCAATATTTACGTACCCGCCCGCGCGTGCGCCCGCAGGCCGCAATATTTCCGCATTCCCGCCGCGCGTGCGCCCGCAGGCGCAATATTCCTGCGGGAATGAAAAATATATATAATATGAGTCATTCATTTTTTATTTCATACTTAAACATTTCAAAGAATTTCTTTATCAACAATATACATATGAGTTCATTTTCATTTTTATTTCATACTTAAACATTTTTATTAAAAACATTTTTCGCGAACCTAAAACTGTAACTCATTACATTTTTCTTTTATATTTTTTACTTAATACTTTTTATTTATAAATTTTTAAAAATTGTATGTAAGAAGAAAAGCCAAAGGCTATTTATAAAACATTTTATTTTACTACAACTGTACGAAATTTTATTAAAAACATAAACTTTACATTACCTTTAGAAGTAAATCAGTAAACCAATAGAGGTGTTACCTAACACAAAGGGATTAGTTTGCTTTTGTTTTACTGTTTTTACTGCTTTACTCATGTTTTACTGCTTTAATCTTCGTGCTTTACTGCTTTAACTCATATACATTACATACCTTAAGCAGTAAATGCAGTAAATCAATAGAAGGTTTACCTACAGCCTAGGGTTTAGTATGCTTTTTGTTTTACTGCTTTTACTGCTTTAACTTTCTGCATTAACTGCTTTAACTTCTGCTTTACTGCCTTTAACTCACATACAATTACTACTTTTAAAGCCAGTAAATCAGTAAATCAATTAGAGTGTTACCTAACACCCTAGGCGGATTAGTATCGCTTTTTTACTCTTTTACTGCTTTAACTTTCTGCTTTTCTGCTTTAACTTAAAATTGAATGGTACAAATCCTTTTGCTTTACTTTTTAACTGTGAATAACTTGTATCGGAATCTGTACAAACATAACCCTATAAATGTCTTAGTACAGAAGGATTGTGTTTTATTTGTTTTAATACTTTTATTTTTTTATTTTTCTGATTCTTTTATTTTCTTTTTATTATTTTATGTAGTTTTTCTCACTTTGTTTACATTTATTTTGTTTTAATACTTTTTATTTTTTTTCTTTTTATTTTTTATTTTGTTTTAATTTTATTTTATTTTTATTATTTTACTTTTATTATTATTTTTTATTTTTATTATTTTTATTATTATTTAACTTTAATATTATTTACCTCATGCCTATTGTTCTTATTATTAGAACACACATACAACCACACCGACACACACAACCACACACACACACACACACACACACACACACTTACACTTATACACACATTCACTATGACACTTATACACACATTCACTATGGCACTTACATTTACCCATTAGACAACTTACATTTACACTATTACACACACACAGATCTTACTTACACAATTTACTTACACTCACACAGATTTATTACAGTCACACACAGATTTACTTACACACACCACACACACAGATTTACTTACACACACAGATTTACTTACACTCACACAGACTTGCTTACACTCACACACGACTTACTTATACACATATTAATATTTCGCGAAGACACCATAGTTCGGCAGTCACAAAAAGATTTACTTAGCAGATTTACACAGATTTACTTACACACACACCACACACACACCCACACACACGCACACTCACTTACACACCCACACACACGCACACTCACTTACACATATAACGTATAATTTATTAAAACATTTTTATGTTTTAATTAAATACGTACATTTATATTACTCATTCAAGTGTCCCCGAATAATTTTCAAAGTTTCTTAAAACTTCTATAATCAATCCATCATTATCTTTGACCAAAGAATTTATATTATTAACTGTTAATACTTTTTGTTTATAAATTTTATAACTATCAAGTTTTAAATAACTTTCAGATAAAATTTTATTGAAATTTTATTAAAACATATATTTTAACGTACCTTAAAGCAATAAAATCAGAAAAATACAGTAAGGTAGCCCTCAGCACCCCTCTACACCAAGCTATGCCACGCTTTGTTCTATTGACTTACTGCTAATCATCTTTAGCGATGTAATAGTATAAAAATAACAAAATAAGTTCTTCTCTGCTAACATAAAATGTATTTTATTAAAATCATTTCTAAGTTTTTATTAAAACATAACAATTATTCACTTAACATTTAATTATCGCTCGAATGTTAACTTTTAAAAATTTCAAAGTTTTTAAATAATTTGGATTTTCTTTTATTATTATCTATGTACATTGACATTCCAACACGAGAAAACACAACAACCGCACTCCTTACAGATACGAAACTGACCTCTCTCTGTAAAATGTGTTGAAATAACTACTTTAGGCCTAAATTTAGGATAATCCTTTTTGTATCCCGGGGCGATTTAGGCCTAATTCCAGGTCAAAATATATTTCAAACTGACCTTCTTCTGTAAAATGTGGTGCAATAACTACGTTAGGCCTAAATTTAGGCCTAAATTTAGGATAAGCCTTTTTGTAGACGGGCTAATTTAATCCTAAACACCAGGTCAAAAGGTAATTCCAGGATAGACAAGAATCGAGAATCAATTGTTGATTATTTTATAATATATTCAACTGAACATGCTGGATCGTAAGATCCTTTGATCAGGGTAAGAAACAAATGTTTACCTTTCTTGTGAGTGGCGGAGTAATCCTTATCTCTATATGACCTCGTATGTGATTGGTCGAGAATTATTTTATCGCTTTTTGGTTTTAAGGTATGAAAAAACATGTTTTTTCATATCCTGAGCCCAAGTTTCGTTTATTTAAACTCTTAACATACATGTAAATATTTATTTAAGAAAGTAAAAATAAGGATAATAAAAACTTTATTATATAATTAGAAATTTAATAATCATTAACTTACAATATATATATATATATATATATATATATATATATATATAAATAAAATTATCTATATATATATATATATAGATATAATATATATATATATATATATATATACATATATATATATATTTATGTTATCCTTATATATATATATATATTATATATATATTTAATATATATAATATATATATATATATATATATATATATATATATATATAAATCATTGTAAGTTAATGATTATTAAATATAATTATATAGTAAAGTTTTTATTATCCTTATTTTTACTTTTCTTTAAATAACTTTATATTTAATTTTAAGAGTTTAAATAAACGAAACTTGGGCTCAGGATATGAAAAAACATGTTTTTATACCTTAAAACCAAAAAGCGAAAAATAATTCTCGACCAATCACATACGAGGTCATATAGAGATAAGGATTACTCCGTCCAATCACAGGTAAGGTAAACAATTTGTTTCTTACCTGATCAAAGGATCTTACCGATCCAGCATGCTTCAGTTTGAAATATATTTATAAATATAACATTGATTCTCGCATTTTGTCTATTACTGAATTACTTTTGACCGGTGTTTAGGCTTAAAATCCGCCTGTGTACAAAAGGCCTTATCCTAAATTTAGGCCTATATTTAGGCCTAACGTATGTTATTGGCACCACATTTTACAGAAAAAGGTCAGTTTGAAATATATTTTGACCTTGAATTAAGGCCTAATTCGCCCCGGGGTACAAAAAGGGTTATCCTAAATTTAGGCCTAAAGTAGTTATTTCAACACATTTACAGAGAGAGGTCAGTTTCGTATCTGTTAGGAGTGCGGGTTGTTGTGTTTTCTCGTGTTGGATTGTCATTGTACATAGATAATAATAAAAAAAAAAAACCAAATTTATTTAAAAAACTTTGAAATATTTAGTTAACATCGAGCGAATAAAATAAATGTAAGGCAATAATTTGTTTATTTTTAAATAAAAACTTTGAAATATTTTTAATTAAAATACATGTTATTTTAGCAGAGAAGAACTTATTTTGTTATTTTTATACTTATTACATGGCTAAAGATGATGTAAAGCAGTAAGTCAATAGAACAAAACGTGGCATAGCTTGGTGTAGAGGGGTGCTAGGGGCTGACCTTACTGATTTACTGATTTATTGCTTTAAGGGTACGTAAAATATAGGTTTTTAATAAAATTTCATAAAATTTTACTAAAAGTATTTTAAAACTTGTTAGTTATAAAATTTATTTAAACAAAAAGTATTAACAGTTAATAATAAATTTTTTGTTCAAAGATAATGATTGATTTATTATAGAAGTTTTAAGAACTTGAAATTAATTTTTAGTTATATTTGAATGAGTAATAGAAATGTACGTGTTTAATAAAAACATAAAATTTTTTAATAAATTTATACGTTAATATGTGTATAGTGAAGTGTGCTGTGTGTGGGTGTGTAAGTGAATGTGCGTGTGTGTGGGTGTGTGTGTGTGGTGTGTAAGTAAATCTGTGTGTGACTGTAAGTAAATCTGTGTGTGTGTAAGTAAATCTGTGTGTGTAAGTAAATCTGTGTGTGTAAGTAAATCTGTGTGTGTGAGTAAGTAAATCTGTGTGAGTGTAAGTAAATCTGTGTGTGTTTGAAGTAAATCTGTGTGTGTGTGTGTGTAAGTAAATCTGTGTGTGAGTGTAAGTAAATCTGGGTGAGTGTAAGTAAATCTGTGTAATGTAAATCTGTGATGTGTGTATAAGTGTTAAATGTAAGTGTCTTATGGGTAAATGTAAGATGCCATAGTGAATAGTTATACTAAGTGTATAGTTGAAAGTGTTAATATGGTAAGTGATGCGTGTGTGACGTGTGTGTGTGTGTGCTGTGTGTGTGTGTGAGTATGCGTGTGTGTGGGTGTGTATGTGTTTCTAAATAATAATAACAATAGGCATGAGTAAATAACACTAAGTATAATAATAAAAATAATAAAAATAAAATAATAATAAAAGTAAAATAATAAAAATAAAAGTAAAATAATAAAAATAAAATAAAAAGAATAAAAAGAATAAAAATAAAAAGTATTAAAACAAAATAAAAAAAAATAAAATAAAAAAATAAAAAAAAAAAAAAAAAAAAAAAAAAGAATAAAAAGAATAAAATAAAAAGTATTTAAAACAAAATAAAAGAAAACATAATGTTAATAAATATATGAGTTAAAGCAGTAAAACAGAAAGTTAAAACAGTAAAGCAGAAAGTTAAAACAGTAAAGCAGAAAGTTAAAGCAGTAAAGCAGAAAGTTAAAGCAGTAAAGCAGAAAGTTAAAGCAGTAAAGCAGTAAAACAAAAGCATACTAATCCCCTAGGGGATTAGTATGCTTTTGTTTTACTGCTTTACTGCTTTAAGGTATGTAATGTATGTGAGTTAAAGCAGTAAAGCAGAAAGTTAAAGCAGTAAAGCAGAAAGTTAAAGCAGTAAAGCAGTAAAACAAAAGCATACTAATCCCCTAGGTGTTAGGTAACACCTCTATTGATTTACTGATTTACTGCTTTAAGGTATGTAATGTATGTGAGTTAAAGCAGTAAAGCAGAAAGTTAAAGCAGTAAAACATGAGTTAAAAGCAGTAGTAAAACAGTAAACAAAAGCATACCTAGTCCCTTGTTTGTTAGGTAACACCCTTCTATGGTTTACTGAATTTTACTGCTTTAAGGTATGTAAAGTTTATGTCTTTTAATAAAATTCGTTACAGTTGTAGTAAAATAAAATGATTTTATATCAGACACTTTGGCTTTTTCTTCTTACATACAATTTTAAAAATTTATAAATTAAAAAGTAATTAAGTAAAAATATAAAAGATGTCTGTAATGAGTTACAGTTTAAGGTTTCGCGAAAATGTTTTATAATTAAAAATGTTTAAGTATGAAAATTAAAAATGAATGACTCATAGTAATATTTGAAAAGAAATTCTTTGAAATGTTTTAGTAGTACGAAATAAAAATGAATGACTCATGGTATATATATTTTTCATTCCCGCAGGAATATTGCGCCTGCGGTCGCACGCGGCGGCGGGCGGGAATGCGGAAATATTGCGCCTGCTGGCGCACGCGGCGGCGGGGTACGCGGTAAATATGCGCCTGCGGGCGCAACGCGGCGGTGCGGTAACCGCAGCGGGACTCACCTGCGGGTGCGGGGTCGTGGGCCTTCGCGCGGTGGGATTCATGCTGAGCCTGTGGGCCAGCTTATGATCTAGAGGTAGACAAAAGATGAGTAATCAAAGATGAATCATCAATATAGGTGGTATTAAAGATGACTTCATCAAAGGATGAGCATCAAGATGACGGCCATCAAAGATGAGGCATCAAAGTTGAGGCATTAATGCTTGAGGCATCAAAGTTGAGGCATCAAAGTTGAGGCATCAAAGGTTGAGGCATCCCAAATATCGTAGTGGTGTGAGTGTAAGTGTAAAGTGTTATCATGATGTGTGCGGTGTAATGTAAGTGTATTATGGGTTTAATGTAGTGTCTATGGAGAGTGTAAGTGCTTATAAGTGTCATAGTGTGTATAAGTTTCATAGTGAATGTGTGTATAAGCTGTTATTAGTTATGTATGGCGATGTGTAAGTGTTATTAAGTTGTTATAAAAATACTAACTCATAGTATTTGGAAGCATTCTAGCAGATTGTAATATACACCAATCGATTTCCCATACCTTATAACCTAGGGGTAGACCCCCATATTAGGGCTATTCGGGGCTTAGGGGAGGCTAGAAAAGGCTTGAAAAAAGATGGCAACTCAGTTGGCACTATGGTGGCACTCACAGGCACTATGTGGGCACTCACTGACACTATTGGCACCTGCACTTGGCACTCATTGGCACATTGGCACTCACCTGGCACTCACTGGCATCAATCTAATATATCACATAGAACACTAATAGAAAATCACTAGATACTTCTTACGGTGATTGGGAACAATCAAGGTTGAACCATCAATAAATCTGAGTTATCAAAGTTGAATCATCAATATAGATGCCAACAAAGATGACGTCATCAAGTTGAGCCCATAAAGTTTGAGCCATCAAAGTTTGTAGGGGCACGTTGTAGGCTAGGTTAGGGTCGCCTAGGTGAAGGTTGGGTGGAGTCTAGGTGTAGGTGTAGCTGGGTGGAGACTAGGTGTAGGTGTAGGCTGTAGGCTAGTGAAGGCTGGGTGGAGCGCTAGGTGTTAGGTGTAGGCTAGGTACAGACTGGGTGGAATCTAGGTGTAGGTGTAGGCTAGGTGAAGGGTTGGTGGAGGCTAGGTGTAGGTGTTGGCTAGGTGAAGGCTGGGTGGAGGCTATGGATGTTAGTGTAAGGCTAGGTGAAGGCCTAGGTGTAGGCTGGGTATAGCTATGTGTAGGCTGGGTGTTTAGGTTGGGGTGTAGGCTATGTGTAGCTGGGTGTAGGTTTGGGTGTAGGCTATGTGGAGGCTTGGGTGTAGGCTATATGGAGGCTAGGTGATTAGGCTAGTGTGTTGTGGGTGTGTGTGCTGGTGCGCGCGCCCGCCGGCTTCGAAGACACCGCCATGGCACAGATTCGGGCGAAGCCCCGAAGGGTGGCCAAAATTAGGGTGGGCCAAAATTGACCCAGGAATGACCAAAGCTTTGCCGTCGAAAAAATTAGGGGGGACTTTACAACGGTTGCTGACGCAACCGTTTGGCGCAACCCTTCTTTGAAGGGTTGCAAAATTAGGAGGTTGCGAAAATTAGGGTTCTCAAAATAGGCGTTCTCAAAAAATTAGGGTTCTTCAAAAAATTTGGGTTATCAAAAAATTTGGGTCTCAAAAAATTTTGGGTTCTCAAAAATTAGGGTCACAAAAAATTAGGGGTGCCCGAAAATACCGTTTCGTCCAAAAATGACCATGGAAGACAAAGGGGTTGGTCGATAAAAAGGTAAAGTCCAAAAAGCGTAAAGGCCCAAAAGGTCAAGGTCAGGTAAAAATTTGGGCTCAAAAAAGGTCAACGCCCAAAAAGGTTAAAGGTCAAAAAGGTCAAAGGCAGGTTAAAGAATCTCTGTCTGGGTTAATTTCTCACACACGTGAGTCACTATAATTAGTGTTCAGGTGGCTGATATCGTGCGCCCATTCATAAGGTGTGTGTGATTCCTCTCTCACTTAGGTCCAGAGCTCGTAGTGTTTTTCGCGGTGTCCAAAATCGTAACTTAACTACCTCCATCCAAACATATATATCATTTTTTACATCATATTCAACCGACACGTGATATATTACCATTATTTCTATCTATTATACTGTCACCTATAATTTTGCATATATTTCTGAATAAGTAGTTTTATTATGACTAACTATCCTCTCACTATATTACATATTTTAGTCATAATCAAAATCATCATCTATATTATTATCTTCGTAGACTATATGTAATGGATTAATATAATACCTTCTCCTTTCTACACAATTTGAAATTTCGTACAATTCTGCTTCTATTTCTTTGTTATTCTCTATCAATTTCTTATTTGGCTCTGCTCTAAATTACACTCTTTCGATCTTCTCAGTGAATATACAACCTTTGTCTTTCAGTTATATCTTCATAATATTCCCATACATTTCTTTTTGTAATTATCATTGCTTATAGCACATTATAAACCTATGTCACTATTTTTACTTTAACCACTTGCATCAGCATACCTCTTTCACTAACCACTCACTATTAGATATATTCTTATATTACTCTATATTAAATAATATACAATCTATCAATACTTATTTACTCTTATATTATACTCACTTTAAATATAGGCTTTCCTCTATTTTGAGCGTCCAGACTTTTATTCTAGTTATACTAATTCTATTACTAATATCATACTAATTTATTCGTATATTGCCCCTAAATCTCACTCTTAAATAACTCCTTATCTCACACTTAATTTCACACTCTCATACATCCTTCATATCCTATCTCTCTCTTTCTTATTTCCATTACATTAGCTCCACTAACCTTAACTTTTATTACTAAAAATACTCAACATATATATATATTGTTTAATAATCTAATACTTCCCATTCAACTCACTAGCATTATCTATCAGCACAAATCAATCATACTTCTCAACTTTAAAACCATCTTCTAGCTATACACCACTTATATCTATATATGTACTTATGGGATTCTCTTACTGTCTTCACATAAAAATGTATATATATATATATAACTTACACACATATATTCGTCTTGCAAAATCAATCTCACCTATCTTCTAACTATTCTCATTTTTACCTCACCGACTCCAAAGGTCATACTGTAATATTACATCTAGTTTTTCGTTTCAACCTATAATATCCAACCATTTCAGGTCAACCAGCACACTTACGAAGCTAGTACCCTTATCTAAAACATTTACGTTAGATTATGCAATAAAGAATAGGGTTTTCACATCTTCCATTATAAATATGAGTCAACATTCACAAATGGACTTAATATACCAAATATATACATATATCCACTGACTTCTATATATATATATCACAATAATACTTAAATATTATATATTATTACCTATTATAATAGTTCTGAAAATTATCATTCACAATCCACACTGCATTTTAGTTATATGGCAGACTTACAGAAGTAAAGGATAATTCTGAATATATCGCTCTACAGTACTTCAGTTAACTTCGCTACTTAAATCTCTCATGAAAGTAATCTTCCTATGTCTTGCGCAAAATATGAGGGCGCATAGTATATATAACAAGACATAGATTCTTATATTGCAAGTTCAACCAATAGACCAATTATCGTTTAGATTCACTCTCTAGTCATATTTATATTTCCTCGGAAGCTAGAGTTTCTCGCAACGTTACTATGTATTTCGCAAAACAAATCTAGTTAAATTATTTTCTGGAATATTTAAGTAGCGCCTATATTAAACTACTGTCATCCAAGGTTGTAATAATACTGGTTCTTATAGTAATAGTCTAACCGTCAACGCTCCTACTTGCTCACGAAAGAGCAGAGTGTTCGGCTGTTCTATATTAGCCACGAGAAGAGATTATGCTTATTGACATACTCTAAACCACCGCTCAAGCCTTCCAAGAATATTATTTTTTTACTCTAGAGAAGAGACTCAACGCGATATATATACAAGAACTGGTTTTATAAAGTGTGTAGACTTGATTAGACTCTTTTTCAAAACACTTGTTTTGAAGCAAAGTCGCTGGGAAGGAAAACTTAAGTGCGCCCCAACTTAACACAGATATAAACTAGCTCCAAAGAGATGCTATTGCACGGATTGGCGCGATAAAGTCATTTCTTACTCTGGATACAAAGATAATAGCAACCTCGAGATGAAGTATTAAATAACGCATAGAGGACTTAAACAACTGGCGACTCTGCATGTTACTATTTTCTTAGCAGCACCGGCACTGCAGTGCCTCTATATTTCATTCTTCATAAGCTCGTTTTGAGAGTATTTTTAATCAATTGCTTGTATTCAAGTCGCAATCATGACTTTAACAATTATATTACTTTATTTCGAATATGAAACGTGCGATAATATAGTCATAACTTTGACAGGGGGCCACGCCACTCATTAAAAGCTTCCGCACTCGCCTATTAGTCTATATAAGTAACTGTCTATATCGAGATCCATACCAACGAACACACTCTTCAACTGATAAGGGGGATTACGTGAATCCCTTGTTCAGTAGCCACATGAGAGATCAAAAGAAGACTCAGTTCAACTGTCTTTTATCCTCCGTAGGTTATATACGTGATCTAGCGTGAGTACGCGTGTAACACATCGCTACACATAACTATGCCGCCGACGTCAAGGCGCAGTTGCAATCACATGACTACGAGGTGAGACTCTGTCAAAGAACATAGTCCATCTCCGGGATCTTCGCATGATCAGAGCCGCAGCCAACTGAGACGGTGAACGATTGCAGGAGACGGCCCTTTTTAGGATAGACTCTCAGGAAACAACACTAACAGGGATTGAACCGCAGAATCTAAGATCTATGAACTGGATGGACTTTTTTTGGTGAGTGTCAGGGCACCACCAGGTTTCCAGAACGACATCGTGTATGTACGGCTTGAGTATCGTCTCGCTCCATCTCAAGCATACCTAGTTGGCCCAAACCTAAATACAATTTTTAGAAAGAATAGTCTAAAACATAAAAATTCAATTCTCATTAAGAAACATATATAATGTACACAAAATTGGTATAACTAAAGCCTTACAAGAAGTTAGCACACAATGGTGTTAAATGTATAATTCAGTCGTTGAGATCACTGGAGCAAAATTTAAGACAGTTCATCTACAAGTGCTATGCACAGCTCTCATTTACTACTGGACTACTACTACTGCTATTACTACTACTACTACTACTACTTACTAACTACTACTACTACTACTTACTACTACTACTACTATATACTACTACCTAGCCCTATATAAAACTCAATAATAGGAGTATAGTAAGTAGAGCATAGAGTCAAAACAATATATACACTAGATAATATATGACTCAACAATGCTAGTAAGTAGGTACTAAATATCATATATTTGTATAGATATATAGCTTGAATAACCCTAATGTGGAGTTAGAGCTTAAAATCTTACTAATCAGAGAATAGAGAGAGTTAATTTAATAATTTCGATCCTAAAGTTCAATTTAACTGTGGTAATAAAGCGATTGTTTTCTGCTCAATAATATTACAAAGATATCGGTAACTCTAATAGATTCTAAACTCTGCGTCATATAACTATGGGTCTGTTGCCACCAAAACTTCTCTAGGCGTGTTATGTATAACAACATACACGAACTAAGACTACAGCAAGAATCCTGGTGACGAATTGGACATTATAAATATTAGAGGTGTGATTTCTGTGTGCTATACAGACATCACTTCTTATTTATACAAGCATCTTAGCGACATCACCTAGACACGACAATTACAAAGTGAGAGCACACAAACTCTAACTTAGAGTCAGTCTCTCATATATATTTTACACATTTTTGAATTGCGTGAGTGCACATCAGTAGAGAGAATGAACACGAGAGGAAGGTAGAACGTGACTATTTAACGCTTCTCTCTTCCTTCTGTGTGGCCGCAGAAACAACCACTCACCATTTGAAGCCAACCTAAACTAACACACCTATCCTCAAAATAGAACACCGATGTACGAGCAATATAACACATGACTATATATAATAAATGTGAAAATAACACCTATGTCACATCCAAAAAAAAAAAATCAAATGCAGAAAGTGTGTAGCTATGATAGCGAGATTGACAGAACATACTTAATCAATAGAATGTAGACGCTGCTTTCAGGCAAGGGATCTAATAATTCGGCAGAACACCTCAAAACCTCTTCAAAGAGTCACCTATTAGAGTAAAAAAAAATACACATACTTTTGAGTTTTTAGCACTATTTTTGCAAACTTTTTTATAATATTAGTCTAACGAGCGGCAATCATATTGTAGGCAGCGTTCCACGATGCTCGACTGAGCAACTGCATTCTCTCGTGCGCTCGGCTCGTGTAGTCGCAAGCTCACGGTGCAACTCGAGAAAGAAAGAAAATCAACGGTCAAAAGTTCGCAAACTCTTTCTATACTAGTGTTGTTCTTATGACTGTGAGGACTGCTTTACCGTACGATCACAATACCCCTTATGGCATCACTTATGGCCTGCTACCATGTATCGAGGCTCGCGATGGTATAGTCACCGCGTGGAATCAATACCCTGTCTTAGGTCACATTTAACCGTGCTCACACGCACCACAGTGACACACCACTAACATGCACCAGAGTCGATTTGCAGATCTTGCGTGAAATACGACGCGGGTGTTGGGCAAAAAGGTTTAGTAATGCCGGGCATATGTACTTGTCCTAGTGTTCTACGTCAACTGCAAGCGTTCGCGAGAAATGCATTATGGTGCTAGCTCACTCTTCAAATTTCTGGTACGTGACCGGGCGTCGCGCATCGAGACTGTGGAGACTGTGCACGGATGCTTATATACTATTTTCCATAACCAACCCCTTTGTCTTTCACAGTGTGGCCATTGTTTGTTGGCTCGCTCACCGCCACCAAATGAAGACGATCTCACCCAACGAGGTGAGTGCGACAATATGTGCGTAGCGAATCTAACCGGAGTGTTTCAAGTTGCTTAAAGTGGTACCATTACCTACCATTATTAGTAGTTTCTGAGAAGTGCACTGGTGGTTGAATGATGAGAGTCTCTGACTTATATGAACAATCATTTCTATCTAATGACTACAAATACTATATTCATAATTAGGTCTAGTAGATACCAGTAAGCTCTCAGAAATCACTAAAATGTAATAACACTAATTTATGGCATCAGTGCATATAACAAGACTTATAGTACCAGCTCTGAAATTTATTGAATTTATTCTATTTTACGTCACATATGACATACTATACAGAGTCGTTACTATAGTGACTAAGAGCTCTTGCTCGGTGGAAATTAAAGGAGAGAGCAGAAGACTTAAGGCTTAAATACAATAAGTATAGGGCTTGTATAATGAAGTCCTCTATATATATAACTTAAACAGCGTCAGTTATAATGAATTATGTGAACGGAGTGATTGACTTATCATAATAACTTAGATGTATCCATCTACCTATACATGCAACCTAAATCATGATATAAAGTATTACCATTTATTAAAAAATGAGTGCTCCCTTCTTATGTAAAATAAAATATAAGACGAATTAAACTAATAAAGTCGTTCCCTTAGATGTAACCTAAGATTCTAACTACATGTTATGAAATACTTATATAAGATCACAGTAAAAAATGTCAATTAAAACGTCATAAGCGATATATTATATATATAATATAATATATATATATATATAATTAATAAACATTAGGCTCATACAAAATCGTAATTAATGATCATAACAAAAACTTTTAGGAGAAATTAATCCAGAAAGAAGATCACCGGAAAAACGTCTCATTGATGTGAAAAGCCATTGGAGGAAACGGTCTGAAGTGCACGTCTAATAAAGTGTTCTGAAAGGCCAAATCTAAAGTTGGTGCGAACTTTTATGTAGATAAGAAAAGAACGATCGCAGTTTAAAGAAGGATCACGTAGGAACATATCTAGATGGAACTGACTAGAAAAGATACTTCACATCTCTCCTAACTTGACAATGACAAATATATGTGAGTTAAAGCGGACGGTGTCGAGAACATGCTAGATACTCTGCAGGGAATACGTGTTAGAAGACCTGATAGATGGACGGAAAGTCTGTCTGGAAGAGTCTTCTCCCCTGATAGGGTAGAATGAGGGGATGGCATATTCCCAGCCTTGCTTCAACAGGAAATGGAGAGTCTGCTTCCGCTGCTGTGATGGGTGTTAGGGCAAACTATTCCTGGAACATTCCCTACTGTGGGAGGAAGGTAGGTTTTTTTATTTCTAAGATGGGAGACGTATCCACGTTTGACCCAGATCAAAATCATATAAGTCTTACATCATTTTCTATTGAAAAACAACTGGAAAAGGTGCTGGACTACAGCATGATAGAGATGGGAAAATTCGATATAGGCGGCAAGGAAATCCATCCTATATCAATTGGTCTCGCAGTAGCCTACCAATCGCGGAGTTCGGAGATCATGTATCGGCTCGCTCAGCTGTATAGCACACAAAAATATGAAAGTGTAGCGCGGTACGGGTACGGCACAAAGGACGGCCACGGGGTGGGTGTGGGTCTTCTCGTGTCATGTGATGTACTCTCTCTAATTATTATAACAGCTCAGATAATGGGCATCGCGAAACTGGCTCGAGGTAATCGGCAGCATTGAGCCCCGCAAGGCTGACACCAGGTCTGACCTCAACGATTGCCCTTGATGAACGCCTATAGCTACTTGCGTTGGGATGCAAGATAGATATTATATGCGAATGTCCTGAACACTAGGAGGGAAATGCACGCACAGTTGTGATATTGAATCTCTAGTCTCAGTAGACGGGTCGCCCGTCGCTCGGATTAGCATTTCCCTTTTTTAGCCTATGGTGGCGCAGGATCCAGATGAGGCTCGCTGCTCCCAAAGTTCGTACAGTTTGGATCCAGATACGGAGGTGCCGGTTGCACAAGAAGTCACATGCTTCGGTATTCTATGATGACCCTTTGTTATATTTGTTTTACAGGGCCAGACACAGTAGAGTTCCTTAATATAATCGTGGCAACTTAACAAATGATTGCCCTCTGCAAATGTATCTTTACAAGACTGGTGTTGGGAATTGGAGGAATAAGGACTCTTCAATCACTAGTGATTTGAACTGAACACCTCCTACACTCGGCGTCCTTCACCAGGAGAGAAGAGATAAAGTTTAAAGAATCACAGGTCTCCCAGATTAGGACGAGCCGGAAACACGTATTAGCAAAAGCGTGAGGTGCAGGATACTCATATGAATTTGGGCACTTCGCTAAATGACCATAATTTGATATTCATAAATTGTAGTTCAGAACCTATAATCAACCTTATGGCCTTCACTGTTGGTTTTGCTTGGGCCCATTTTTTCATGTGCATTAGAGAAATAGAAAGAGGTCTACCCGATTGAACTAATAGATAGAGAGCTGGCATATGGCTACGAATATGCGGTCACAAAAATAAGAAAGCGTGACTCGATCATGATGTGACTAAATACCGCTTGTCACGACCGCCTATGCGTTAAGCATGAGCCTCCATCTGAAGGGGCAATGCATACACTATGCCTCTGACTCCAACGCCATGGGCACTGTAGGCTTTCCTCTCGATATTGCCCAATTACGCAGGATAAAGAAATGGATCGCTCCCTTGCATTGTAGGCAACCATCAAATTACCGTGAACATCCCTCTCACTCTCAAACATTGGTAACGCACACGAAATGGTGGCCGGACACGCTATCCGATGATTCGGGTGAAAATAACCGTGAGCTCACAGCGAACCATGCAGGCCGATTTCTGTGATCGTCGTATAAGAAGGTAATATAACTCTCCTTTCTATGACAACAGTGCCGCTTCTAGCTTGTGCCAGGGGGCGATTAATGGAGGCAGTAAACTCGAAGAAGAATTCATTCAGGTACTGAGACCACTCGTTCCACATTGCGTTCCGTATTAGAGATTCGATTACGGCGATGCGGACTGGCGTGGCGCTCATTGGATTCGCTCTGAATGGTCTCACGAGCTCCTCAGTCGTATGTCGCTCTGGAGCGCAATATTTCACCAGATTCGTGTGCAGCCCTAGAATACTCGTACGCGCAGTATGAGATGGGATTTTGCCGAGGAATGTGAGCTTACTAAAGACGAAAGACTCAATAGAGACACAATAATAATGAATTCGCTGATGAATAATCTGATTATTTTTATATAGGTGGCTATTATTCGTAGGCTCTAGGTCCTGGATATGAAGACACCTAAATAAAACTAGAATATCATAACTAACAAGCCCCTCTTTCAGGCATAATACATTAGGTTCAATACAAATAGAGTTATTCGAATTTGGATATATATATATATATATATTACTATAGTATACCATTTATATTAATGTGAGGGATGGAATGGTCCGAAAGGTACACGACAATGACGGCGCAGACTCACTTGATCGCGACAGCAAAAAGAAGAGCCTCAGAGAATGATATTTTACAACAATCATCAGGACTGCTCGGAAACACGGCTGAACTCGCGGTGTATGGTACATTTGGTATGCAACAACCGACACATCTGACACAAAACTCCACAACACAGATAAGTGTTCAACATGCGATTATGTCAACAACCGCAACACATGCGATTATTGTTCACGGAATACGTATATATCTTCTTTAGAGATTCATTCAAACTGCTCTTAAAGATCTCTGTTTAAATATACATTTAACATCAGAAAAAGGCACGCAAATGCATAAGTTTGCAATTCTCACTGCACTCACCAAGTTAGAAACCTTCCACTGTTGTTTGGAAATACTACCAGATGAACAATGACTCACCTCTCTAGCGATCATATCTAATGATCACTTAAGAAGAATTGATGGTGATCTGGAGATAAGTAAGCCATATGAATAGATACATGAGCCTTATTTAGTCCGGCAGTAGAAACGGCAGAACACATTTCTATGTAATGTGCTAGATATCTCTAATACTGAAAATACACAAAATAGAAGAAATGGTAGTCGGAATCACCGAAAGATGATCCTTCTTATGTGTGGACGTATAATAATGACACACTCACTATCATACAGAGTTTGAAGATGTATACTTTCTCTAAAAGAATCATTTTACTCTTCTGGCCCTAACTGGTCCACGTGTAATCTGCGAATTCGGGGTGAACCAAGGAATTTTAATAACGAGGGCGTGTCACAAAAGATATACCCAAGTGATGAACAACTTTTCAGCAAAGCTGGATTAATTTATAACGAGGAAAGGATGAGATTAACAAGAGAAAAAAATGCTTGGAGAAAATGTGGGCTCTCTAATATTACGTTGAGACACCACACTCTAAACATAGATCTAATCTAACTACGTGTGTCTCACAACAATTCACAAGATCTTCACAAACGACGAATAACTATAGAGAGGTAGAAGTACCTGTTTATCGGATCGAGTGCTATATGCCTCTCGAACTCCCTTTCATAACTCACGAGTGTGCCGTGTATAGATCATCACGGTAAATATAGAAGTAGAGTATGATAGCGTGTGTCAATCCTATTCTCTCTCTCGACAGTACACGCGGTGAGTGTAGAGTGAGAGGTGGTGGTGTGCAATGGGTTCCCCTTGGTTTTATATCTCGATTTTATATTATTATCATCATCGCAGCTACCCATTTATTATTAATATAATAAAAATAAAAATAAAAATCTTTAGGTTTATGGATTATGCCCACACCCTGGTAACTCTTGTAAACAGAGGCTAAATTGCACATTAAACGACCAGAAATTATAGAAATTTTCAAAGGTAATAAATAATAATAATATATAAATAATAATAATATATAATAATAGTAAATTAATAATATTAATTTATATAATATTTAATAATAGAGTAATATAATATTAATTTAATAATATAATAAATTAATAATATTATAATCTATATATTAAATATAATTTATTATATTATATTAATTATAATAATAATATTATTATTATATAATTATTATTTATAAAATGTTTCATTAATTTATTAAAATTTTGTTTAGTCTTATTTTATTTCAATTTTTTTATTTTTTCGAAAATGTTTCCATTAAATTTATTAAAATTTTGTTTGAGTCTTATTACATTTTTATTTATATTTTAGTTTAGTTGTAGTAGACAATGAAATGGTTATGTAAGTATATTGTGTTATTTTTCTCTATTTTGTCTAGTTCATATCTCTCTACTAATCTAATCTCGGTTTTTATTTAAAATATTTTAGGATTAACGTGCATATAATTATTATTATACTCTGACTTTCATCCATGCACTTAATAAAAATATGCCTTACGATCTGCATCAATTTACAACTAATATATTATTATTTATTAATTATGAATTATAATTTTTTTATATTATTATTATATTATATGTAGTTAAAAAAAGAATTTTAATTATATTAATTATGCAGTTAAAAAGTTAAAAAGTATTTTAAATCTATTAATTATGTAGCTATAAAGGTTAAGAAAGTAATTATATTTTTATTTTTATATTAATATTATATATTTTTCTTTATAACTACAATACACTGGTCTATAATGCAACAATTTTTTTATATATAATATATATTATACTTATAATAATAATTCATTATCTACAATATATCAATAAATATTTTTCTAAGCTGAATATATCTCACAATATACTCTCACTTAGTAATCTTTATTCTTGCATTAATATATTATCAGTGACTTATTATTAATTTTTCATGCAGAATTTATATATGTATTATGACTCAACTTAACTTTATTAATATAATAAATTTTATATATTAATCTATTACTCACTTCTCACATTTTTTCTATAGAAATATATGTTTATGTATAATAATAAATATATATATTTTTATTGAAAGTTACTCAGTAGAGAAGCTGTTATGTATGGGTTATTCATGCTCATAAATACTACTTTTTCTAACAAAGTTATTAAGATTATTATAAAATGTTTGCCTTTTTTAATAATTCTAAAGAAAAAGGATATGAAGGTAACTCAAATTATTATTGCTAGCATATGAATCAAGTTGAGTTTGCTCTATGCAACATCTAGCATTACATTATTTGCAAAGCCTGGTATACAGCGTATTTTGGCTAAAGTTTGGCAGACCAAGATAAGGCTTGCTCCCCACATATCGCGCAAAACATTTGTTGAAACTTAAGACGATGGAGCAATCGATCATGAAGGCATTACCTTTTACATAATATCTTTTGGTTTGCTAGCAGAAAAGGATATGTTTCAGATTGCTACTCTTGCATAGCAAGCTTGAAGGTAAGTAAATGGGAAGTCCTTTTAAACTAAACACACACACACACACACAAATTTTGGCCTTTCCTACCTCTCTAAATTTAATAAATATTATCTTTGTTTAGAAGTAAATAAGAAAGGGCAAACACGCTGTTAAATACCCAGATTTGCCCCTTGTTATAAAACCAATTCCCTATGGAGTAGGTATTCTAGTCCCAGTCGTACATCAATGCTTGAATCTGGGTAAAGTTAGTTGATACGTATAAGCAATAAAGACAGCTCGGATACATCTTTACCGTCTCTGTTTCAATGAGCCCAGCTCAATAATCCCAAAGAGATTAATACATTCAAGAGTCATCCAACCTTCTGGTAGCGGTCTTAGAAGAGAGAACCATTTTTTTGCACAGAAAAAACCATAATTACTTGTACAAAATATTGATCCAAGAATTCAGTAATTCTCTTTTCATGAAATTTCATATTTATTATATTGCTCGGAGACTAAGAGTTTGATCAACTAGGTATTGTGTTAAATCATCTAAATGGAAACTATGTTAAGACTCTAACAAGAGAAGTCTCCAGCTTACTCTTACACAATGGTACATTTGTCATGTCTTTTCCAGATGGCTACTATATCCAACTGATTGAAAATTATGACAATATGAAAACTATTCTTTATGCCATCAAACACAACGATAATTATTGGAGAGTCTGTTGTGGTTTCAAGGTGCGTTAGAGTAAATTTTATTTTTCGACACAAAACTATTAGAGATTAAATTGTTACAAATTAATGAAATGCAATGATGCAAAAACTCAAGAAAGACACATTTACTTACTTTAATTTTCATAGATTATCTCTGTGTTATTAGGAAAGCAAGGAGATTACACCAAGCATCCCAGCTTTCTTTTTTGTGGGATAGTAGGGCATACAGCAAACATTTTGAGCAATATGAATGGCCAGCTCTAAAATATTTTACACCTGGATTTCAAAATGTCATTGCAAACCCAATGATTAATCAGAAAAAACCTCCCACCATTGCATATAAAGCTAGGTTTGATGAAAAATCTTTTTAAGGCAATGAATAAACATAAAAAAGCTTTTCTTTATATAAAAAAGTGTTTCCACACATAAGTGAAGCAAAGTTGAATGCAGGCAATTTTGATGGTCCTCAGATTAGAAGCTTAATGAAAGATTCTGAGTTTGAAAAGACCATTGAGAAATAAATAAGAAAGCTTGAATTGATTTTAAATTAATTACTAGTAACTTTTTTAGGAAATCAACAACTAGTAACTTTTTTAGGAAATAAATAAAAATCACTTTTCTACGACCCTGATATTTCAGAGAATGCCCACTTTACATGTCTTGAACCATCAAAAAAATCCTAAAGATTTTCAAAAATTTTGACAAAAATAAAATTGAGACCTGTTACGCCAAAAAGCTATAACAGCTAAATAAAAAATCGAGATACCATAGCTATTCCTGCAACAAACCTTTCCCGTGAAAAAGTAATAAAAATCACTTTTCTACGACTGATTATTTCAGGAGAATGCATTTTATATGTTTGCAGCCACAAAATCATTAAATTCAAAATTTTCCAAAATTCTCACAAAATTAAAATTCGAGGACTGTTGTCTCCAAAGGTATAACAGCTATTAAAAATCGAAAGATACCATAGTATTCCTCACAGCACAAAAACCCTTCTAAAAATATAAAAATCACTTTTCTACTGACCGTATTTCAGGAGAATGGCACCATTTATATAATGTTTGAACCAAAAACAAATCCATAAAATTTCAAAATTTTGACAAAATTAAATTATTCACAAAAAATGTAAAATTGGGACTGTTACTCCAAAAAAGTATAACAGCATTTAAAAATCCGAGATACACATTAGTTTCCATCACACATAAACCTTTGCTAAAAATGACAAAATCATTTTCTACGGACCTGTATTTCAGGAGAATGGCCATCTATGTGTTTAAGCGCAAAACTTAATAGAAGATCAAAATTTGGAGACAAAATTAAATTGAGTACTGGAACTCCTGAATTGTAATAACATCTATTAAAAATCCGAAAACACCCATTAGTATTCCGCACACAAAAACCTTTCTAAAAATATTTAAAAATCACTTTTCTTACGATCTGTTATTCTCAGGCGCAGGATATGACATTATTATATCTTGAACCTCACGAAAGAATGCCTAAAATCTCAAAAATTTTGACCAAAATACATTGGCTGTTATACAAAGAGCATATAACAGCTATTATAAACATCCGCAAGGACTACAATTCATTGTTTCTTCTCAACTTAGGCCTTCTTTAACGAACTATTACAGTTGACTTTTCTACGGAACGCAATGTATTTCAGGAAGGAATGGCATGATAATTGTTTGGAACCACAAAAAATCCCTCATAAATTTTGCAAAGAATTTCGACAAACATTAAATTGAGGCACTCGTTACAGCCAAAAATATACACTAATAAAAATCCCGCATAATACCATTAGTAATTCCTCATACAAAACTTTCTAAAAATATAAAAATCACTTTTCTACGACCAGTATTTCAGGAGGAATGGCCATTTGATATGTCTCTGAACACAACAAAAATCCTAAAACTTCGAAAAATTATCAGACAATTTTTCACAAAAATTTAAATTGATGACTGCTTTACTCTCCAGAAGCTTTAACAGCATATTAAAAACGAAGTACCCATAGTAGCCTCTTCACACAAAAACCTTTTCCTAAAAAATAATTAAAAATCACTTTTCTACGACCTGCTATTTCAGGACGGAATGCGCCAATTTAAATTATTTTTGGGTCTTGAACGACAAAAATTCCGTGAAAATTTCACAAATGTTTGACAAAGATTCAGAATTGCAGGACCGTTGTCCGGCCAACAAGCAATAACAGCCTATTAAAAAATCCGAACGATACCATTAGTACTTCCTCAGAACAAAAACCTTTCAAAAATATAAAAATCATTTTCTACGACCTGTATTTCAGGGAAGAAGGATGCCATTTATAGCTACTTGAACCACCAAAAAATTGCCTAAAATTTCAAATATTTTGACAAAACTATGAATTAAGGGACGTGTTACGCCTAAAAGTTCAACAGCTATTTAAAAACCGAAGATCCATAGTATTCCGCTTTACACCAAAACCTTGTCTAACTAATATAAAAATCAATTCTTTCTACGAACCTTATTCAGGACATAGAATGGGCCTTATATGGTATTGAACCACAAAAAATCGCTAAATTGGGTCAAAAATTTTCCAAAGATTTTTCCCAGCAAAATTTTACAATGAGGTACTGTTACTCCAAAAGTGTAACAGCTATTAAGATAATCCCGTAGAGGGCAGGGGTGATGGCGAGTAGTATATCTCACACGAAAAAACCTCTTCTAGAAAATACAAAAATCCACTGTGTCTACGGACCTGTTATTTCAGGAGGATATCGCGCCGTAGGTGTGTATTGGGGGGCGTTGAAACCACAAACCTAAAAAATTTCAAAATTTTGACAAAATTTAAATTGAGGACTGTTACGCCAAAACAGAGACAGCTATAAAGAGGATGCGCGGATAGGTGGTATACCATAGCATTATTGGCTCGAACTAACCTTTCTGAAAAATATAAAAAATCCCACTCTCTACGAGCCTGGTAAATTTCAGGTTAGAATGGCCCATTTATTGTGTTGAACCACAAAAGATATTCTAACAATTGATCAAAAATTTCTAAAATTTTCCACAAAAATCTAAATTTGAGGAATGGTACTCCAAAACAGTATAACACGCTATAAAAAATCCGAATCATCCGATAGTATTCCTCACAACGCGAAAAACCCGCTTAAAAAACTATTAAAAATATGCAGTTTTCTCACGAGCGCTGTTATTTCAGGAGGAGAGGAAGGGCGGCGAGGGGTAGGGGATGTTATCGAAATTGAACCACAAAAATCACTAATTACAATTATGACACAAATTAAATCTGAGGACTGTTACTCAAAAGTATAAACAGTCTATAGAGAGAAAGTGCCGAAGTGGATAGCGGAGTGGCCTGAGTTCCTCACACAAAAAACCTTTCTAAAATACTAAAAAATTCACTTTTCTACGTACCTGTAATGTTTCAGGTAGGAATGGAAATTATATGTGCTGAACCACAAAATCCATAAAAATTTAAAAATTTTGAGTGCGAAAGGGAGGTGTGATGAATTTTCACAACAATTAAATTGAGGACCTGTTCCGTGCCGAAAAGGGATATAACTAACAGCTATTAAAAATCCCGAAGATTACCATTAGTATTTCCTCACACATAATAACCTTTCTAAAATTACCAAAAAATCACCTTCTCTAACGACCTGTATTCAGTGGCAAGGAATGGCCATTTTATATGTTTGAAACACAAAAAGCCTTAACATTTAAAATTTTGATCAAAATCTAATATCATGAGGGACTATTACTACAACAAAGTATAAACAGCTCATTTAACATATGAAAGATCTATATTCCTCACACAAAAACCTGTCTAAAAAATATAAAAATCACTTTTTTTTCTCTCACGATCCTGTATTCTGAGGGGCAGGAATGGCCGCATTTAATATGTGATTGAAACCACAAATCCTAAAATTCTCAAAATTTGACAAAATTAAAGTGAGCGCCTGTGTACGCACAAAAGGAGGATAACAACGTATTAAAATCCGAAGGATAGGCGCTACGTATTCCCATCAAACAAAACCGTTCTAACAAATATAAAAATCACTTTCTCACCGACCTGTATGTGAGGTGATGGCCATTATATATGTCGATTTGAACCACAAAAATCCTAAAATTTCCAAAAATTTTGACAATAAATTAAATTGAGGACTGTTACGGCCAAACAGTAATAACAGCAAAAAAAATTCGAAGTAGTTGAACCATAGTATAAACTCCACACAAAAACCTTCTAAAATATAATAAAAATCACTTTTCTACACGACCTGTATGTTCAGAGAATGAGCTCATTATATGTTTTGAAGCCACAAAAATACCTAAAAGTTCAAAAATTTTGGACAATAATTAAATTGAGGGACTGTTACTCCGAAAAGTATAAACAGCTTTTTAAAAATTCCGGGAAAAGATACGCATAGCTTTCCTCACAGCAAAAACCCTTTTTCTTAAAAATATTAAAATCACTTTCTGACGACCATGATTGTCAGGGAGGAATGGCCATTTATAGTCACCTTGAACCACGAAATAATCCTAAAAGATTTCAAAATTTCAAAATTTTTCACAAAATTAAATTGAGGACTGTTACTCCAAAAGGTGTACAAGCTGATTAAATCCGAAAGGAGACCATAGTGTAGTTCTCACAGCATAACCTTGTTCTAAATACAAAAATCATCTTTTCTACGGACCGATATTTGCAGCAGAGGAATGGCAATTTATCACTAGAAGAATCACTAAACCCTGAAAATTTTCAAATTTCTGCCACGAAAATAGTTACAACTAAAACTCCAAAAGAATATTGCAATTAAAAATCCAAGGACACACAGCATAGTATTCCTCACACAAAAAACCTTTCTAAAAATATAATAATCACCTTTAAAATATATAAATGGCACTAAAATGTTTGAACACAAAAATTTCTAAAATTTGTCCAAAAATTTCAAATTTTTCACAAAATTTAAATTGAGGACGATTACTCAAAAGTAATAACAGCTATTAAAATCGCAAGATACCATAGATTCCTCACACAAAAAGCCTTTCTAAAAATAAAAAATCACTGTTTCTACGACATAAGGAAATCAGGAGGAATGGCCATTTATATCATTGAACCAGAACCACAAAGATCCTAAAATTTCAAAATATTTCTGTAATATTAATATATAGAGGACTGTTACACCAAAAGTATAACAGCTATCAAAAATTTCACACCTTCCATAGCCTTTCTAACTCAATTACCTTTGTTAATTGTATGAAAAATCACATTTTATCTACGACCTGGTATTTCAGGAGAATATGGCCATCTTATATGTATTGAACCACAAAAATCCTAAAATTTAAAAATTCAAAACTTTCACAAAATTAAATTGAGGCTTGTTACTCCAAAAGTAGAACAGCTATTAAAAATGAAGTACCTAGATTTTCCTCACACATAAAGCCTTATCTAAAAATACAAAAATCACTTTTCTACGACCTGTATTTCACGGAGTAATGGCCATTTATATGTTTGAACCACAAAAATCCTAAGAATTTCAAAATTTTACAAAATTTGTAATTGAGACTGTTACGGCAAAAGATTATACACAAGCTATTAAAAATAAGAAATACGCATAGTATTCCTCACACAAAACCCTTTCTAAAAATATAAAAATACACTTTTCTACGGACGCTGTATTCAGAGGAATGAGCATTTATATGTTTGAACTCCAATAAAAATTCATTAAAATGTTCAAAAATTTCCAAAAACTTGTCAAAAAATCTAATTGCAGGACTGTTATCCAAAAGTATAAAGCTACTTAACAATCAAAGATACACTAGTATGTCCTCACACAAAAAACCTTCTAAAAATATAAAAAAATCACTTTTCTACGATTTGTATTTCAGAGGAAATGGCCATTTATATGTTGGAACAAAAAGAAATTCTAAAATTTTCAAAATTCTCTCACAAAATTAAATTGCAGGACTGTATACTCAAAAGTTAGAACAGCTGATTAAAATCCGAAGATACCTAGTATCTCACACAAAAAACCTGTTTCTAAAAAATATAAAATCAACTTTTTCATACGTACCTTGTATTTCAGGAGGCATGGCCATTTATATGTTTGACCCAAACAAAAATACCTAAAAAGTTTTCAAAATTTTGACAAAATGTAAATGAGGACTGTTACGCCAAAGTATAACAGCTATTAAAAATCTGAAGACACAATAGTATTTCTCACACAAAAACCTTTTTAAAAAATAATAAAATCACTTCTTTCTACGACCTGGTATTTCAGAGAGGAAGGCCATTTATATGCTTTGAACCACAAAAATCCGTAAAAGTTTCAAAATTTTGACAAAAATTTAATTAAGGACTGTTACGCCAAAAGTATAACAGCTATTCAAAAATCCGAAGATACCATAGTATTCCTACACACAAAAACCTTTTCTAAAAAGATAAAAATCACTTTTCTACGACCCGTATTTCAGGTGGAATGGCCATTTATATGATTGTTTGACAAAAATCCTAAATTTCCAAAGTAGCAAAATTTCAGGAGGAATTAAATTGAGGACTGTTACTCCAAAAAGTATAACCGCTATTAAAAATCCGAAGTGACCACCCTAGTATTCCTCACACATAAACCTTTCTAAAAATACAAAAATCACCTTTCTACGACCTATATTTCAGGAGGAATGGCCATTAAGTTTGAACACAAAAATCCTAAAATTTTCAAAATTTTGACAAAAATTTATTAAGGACTGTTACGCTAAAAGTATAACAGCTATTTAAAATCCGAAGATACCATAGTATTCAGTCACACAAAAACCTTCTAAAAATATAAAATCAACCCCTTTTTCTAGCGACTGTATTTCAGGAGGAACTGGCCATGTTATATGCTTGACCACCAAAAATCCACTACGAATTTAAAATTTTTTGCCAAATAAAAGTTTAAGGACTGTTACGCCAAAAGTATAAAAGCTATTAAAAATCCGAAGGAATCATAGTATTCCCCACCACAAAAACCGTTCTTAAAAAATATTAAAATCACCTTTCTACGGCCTGTATTTCAGAGGAATGGCCCATTTATATGTTTGAACCACACAAAAATACTAAAATTTCAAAAATTTCAAAATTATGACAAAAATAAATGAGAACTGTTACTCCAAAAGTATAAACAAGCTATTTAAAAATCACGGAAGAATCATAGTATTCCATCGACACAAAACCTTTTAAAGAAATATAAAAATCACCTTTTCTACGGGCCTGTACTTCAGGAGGAATGGCCATTTATGGGTTTGAACCACAAAAATCAGTTTCTAATTTTCAAAAAATTTTCAAAATTTTCAAAAAAATTAAATTGAGGACAGTTACTCACAAAGCGCTAGAACAGCTAATTAAAAATTCCGAGATACCATGTATTCCGTCACAACAAAAACCTTTCTAAAAATTAAAAAATTCATTATTCTACGACCTGTATTTCAGGAGGAATGGCCATTTATATGTTTGAACCCAAAAAATCCTAAAAATTTCACAATTTTGACAAAAATTAATTGAGGACTGTTACGCACAAAGTAATAACAGCCTATTAAAAATCCGAAGATACCAATAGTATTCCTCACACAAAAACCTTTCTAAAAAATATAAAAATCACGTTTTCTACGACCTGTATCTTCAGGGAGGAATTGGCCATACATGGTGTGAGCCCAAAAAATCCTTAAACAATTTCAAAAATTTTCAAAATTTTCACAAAATTAAAATGAGGACTGTTACTCCAAGAAGATATAGACACGCTATTAAAAAATCCGAAGATACCATTAGTATTCCTCACACATAAAACCTTTCTAAAAAATACAAAATCACTTTTTTTCTACACGACCCTGTATTTCAGGAGGAATGCCATTTATATGTTTGAACCCACCAAACTCCTGAAACATCTTCAAAATTTTAGAAAAGTTTAGAATTTGCAGGATCTATCTTCTTCATTACAAAAGTATAATCAGCTATTAAAAAATCGAAAAGATACCATACGTATATCCTCACACAAAAAACCTTCTGAAAATAATAACAATCATCTTCTACGAGCCTGTATTCTCAGTGAGGAATGGCCATTATATGTTTTGAACCAAAAAAAATCCTAAAATTTCAAAATTTGACAAAATTAAATTGAGGAATTTAATTAAGGAACTGTTACTCCAAAAAGTATATAACAGCTATTAAAATCCGAAGATACCATAGTATTCCTCACACATAAACCTTTTCTAAAAAATACCAAAAAAATCACTTTTTCATACGAACCTGTATCAGGGAGGAAGGGCCGATTAATATATGGCGTTTTGAACCACAAAAAATCCTAAAATTTCCAAAATTTTGACAAATTTAAATTGAGGACTTGGACTACAAAGTATAAACAGCTATTAAAAATCCGAGAATACCATAGTATTCCTCACACACAAACCTTCTAAAATATAAAAATCACTTATTCTACGATCTGTATTTCAGGAGGAATGACCATTTCGATATGTTATTGAACCCACCAAACAAATCCTAAAACTGTTTTCAAAAGACACAATTTCATTCGAACAACAATGAAGCATTCGTAGGACTTCGTACACTTACAAAAGCACCGCATACATAACCACGCTATTACAAAAATCGAAGACCATTAGTATTCCTCCACAAACACTTTTAAAAATACAATAAAGAACTCCACATTTACTCTACGACATCTGTCTATTACTACCAGTCGATAGTGAGCCCAAGGACATGGCATCTCCTTCTCATATGTCCTTCGAACCACAAAGACAAATGCCTACAAATTTATCAAACAATTTTCAATTTTTTTCACAAAATTACAATTTTACGTAGGACTGTTACTCACAAAGCTTCTGTAACAGCTATCGAAAAATCCGCACACGATACCAGCTATCCTCACGACAAAACCTTTCGTAAAAATACAGAAAAATCACTTCTTCTACGACCTGTATTTCACACGGAGGAATGGCCTCCCAACTTATATGTCCAGATCAATTGACAACACACAAAAATCCGTAAAAATTTTCTAACATATTTGACACAAATAAACTTGAGGACTGTTGCACGCCAAAAGTAGAACAGCGTATATAAACAAAATCCGAAGATTCTCACTAGTAATTTCCTCACACAAAAAGACCTTTTCGCTAAAAAAAATATAAAATCACCTTCCTTCTGACCGGACCAATCCCTCCGGCACGCTACATTCCAAGAGAGGAATCATGGCATTACCATAGTATGTCGTTTCTGACACCGACAGGTATAAGTAGATCTAGAGAGTGAGTTGATGTGATAGTGGGTTCAGAAAAGTTTCACAAAAATGTATAAATTGCCAGGAACATGGCCATGTAATATCATATTGCCCAAAAAGAAAAAAAAGGTGAGAGTAGTGTGTTCATAGTTATCTGTGTCCTCACACTCAAAAACCTTTCTAAAAAATCTAAAGACAAGCACTATGCACGAGCCTAGGATGAGTATGTGTGTTGTGTGAGCGGCCGCGAGGGAAGGCAGGCACATGCGTCCACTTTATATGTACTTTGAACCACTGTGTGAAAAATCCGTTAAAAAATTTCAAAATCCACCATGACACAACATCCTAGACGTAGGCTGCGATGGGACCCTGCGGTTACGTGTCGCAACCGCAGCCTATAACAGCTAGTTAAAATCCGAGATTACCATAGTACTCTGCTCACACAAACCTTCTCGTAACAGAACAATATTAAAAATCACCAGTCCTTCTTTACGAACCTGCTATTTTCGCCCGACCAGGTAATGCGCACACCTAATCTTTATATAGTTTAACCAAGCTAAAAATCCGTAAATTGAGAAAATGTTGACAAAATTAAATTTTCACAAAATTAAAATTGAGGACTGTTCTCTCCAAAAGTCTATAACACATTATTAAAAATCGAAGTTCATTACCATAGTGTATTCCCTCAACACTATAAACCCTCTCTAAAATACAAACAAATCCACTTTTCGACGACCTCAGTTAATTGTTCAGAGGAATGGCCATTTATATGTGTTTGAACCACAAAAAATCTAAAAATTTCAATACATATTCTGTGACAAAATTAAGATTGAGCGACTGTTACCTAAAAAAAGCTTAACAAGCTACTCAAAATCATCCCGACCAACTTGCATACGCATAGCTATTCCTCACACAAAAGAACCTTATCCTGAAAAACTATCAAAGAAAACACCTCTCTCCCTACGCAGCCCTCGAGTTCTGTATTTGAGGTAGGAATGGCCACCTTTATATGTCATTGAACCACAGATACAAATATCTAAAAATTTTCAAACATCTTCTAGACACAATCATAAATGGAGGACTGTGTTTCACGCCAACAAGAAATAAAACAACTATTAAAAAAATCGAAGATACCATAGATAGTGCCTCAAAACAAAAAACCTTTTCTAAAAAATATAAAAATCACTTTCTACGACCTGTTATTGAGGACGGAATGCCATTTATATGCTTGAACCACAAAAATCCTAAGATTTCAATAATATTTGGACAAAATGTTAAATTGAGGGACCTTGTTACGCAAAAGCATATAACAGCAAATAAAATCGAAGATACCATAGTATAACTCACAACAAAAACCTTTCTAACAAATATAAAAATCACTTTTCTAGAACCTGTATTTCAGGAGGAATGGCCATTTAGATGTTTGAACCACGAAAATCCTAAGAATTTCAAAAATTTTGACAAAATTAAATTGAGGACTGTACATCCAAAGTATTAACAGCTTTTTAAAAATCCAAAGATACGCAATAGCTATTCCTCACACAAAAACCTTCTAAAAAATATAAAAAGTCACTTTTCTACGACCTGTATTTCAGGAGGAATGGCCATTTATATGTTTGAACCACCAAAAACATAAAATTTCAAAAATTTACAAAATTTTACAAAATAAATTGAGGACTGTTACCCAAAAGTGTTTGAAAGCTATTAAACATCGAAGCATACCATAGTACATTTCTCACACATAAACCTTTCTAAAAATACAAAAATCACTTCTTCTACGCACCTGCGAATACTTCACGCGCTCGCAGGAAAATGAGCTCAACTTCTATATTCTTTGAACACACAAAATCGACTAAATTTCAAAAATTTGACAACAATTAATTGGGACTAGTTACGCCCAAAGATATACACAGCAATATACACATAGCACTTATACAGGAAACTAATCTCACACAAAACACCTATCTCTACAACATACTGATAAATCACCTTTCTAGGACCTGTATTTCAGGAGGAATGGCTATTTTATGTTTTAACCACAAAAATTCTAAATATTTCAAAAATTTCAAATTTCACAAAAATTAAATGAGGCACTGGTTACTCCAAAGTTAACAGCTATTTCAAAAATCCGACAGATACCATGAGTATTCTCACACATACTACCTTTCGTAACCTAAATACAACAAACACACTTTCCTACGAGCCTGTATCTCCTCTGGTGGG
>JABUQX010094510.1:0-34468 GCA_015478945.1 Trachelipus rathkii | reverse complement strand
TCTATTCCTCTATTTCTATATTCTGATTTTATTATTTTAATTATTATTTATTATTATTTTTATTATTCTTTATTATATTATTATTATTATTATTATATTTTCATTATTATCTTTTCATATATTTAAATGTATAAAATATTCAGGTCTAGTAGTGTGTATAATAAAATTTTGCCACCCACTAAAAATTATATCCTAGGGTTACATAATAATAATGAATATATAATATATATTATTATATATATATAATAATAATAATTTATAATATATTTTAATAATAATAATTACATGAATATTAATAAAACTAATCTATAATGACATAATAATAATTAAAAAATGTATATTACTCTTATTAATTTTATTATTATTATTATATATATTGAATATCATTATTATTATTATTATTGATTATTATTACTATATATTATTATTTATTATTATTATTTTATTAATATTATAAAAATAATAATTAGCATGAGATGTCATTATATTTGATTATATTATTTTTTATTATTTTATTAATTTTATTATAAATATTACGGCCATATGCCTTTCAATCATTAATATTAGTAATATATTTTATTATTCTTATTATTATTTTTATTATTAATCATTGTTGGTTTATTTTATAGTTTTTAATATTACAATATAAAATTTTCTTATATTATTATTATAATTATAATTTTTTTTAACTTTACATTATTTTATATTAGCATAGTTTATATTTTTTTTATTATTATTTATTATTATGGAATCTACATTATTATAATTATTATTTTATATCATTATATATTTTCTTATATATTATATTCATTATTATATATTATTATTATTATTTTTATTATATTATTTTCTATTATATATATTATAGTATTGATTATTTTATTATTTATATTATATACATTATTATATATATTATTTTTTATTATTGTCTATTATATTATTATATATTTTTTATTATTATTTTTATTATATTTATTATTATTATTTATTTATTATTTTTATATTATTATTATTATTATTGATTATTATTTTATTATTTTTATATCATTATCATTTTTATTCTTATTCATTTATTTATTTTAATTATTGTTTATTATTAAAACAAGCAATATTATACATTTTCATTGTCCTACGTTGGATATTAATTATTATTAATTTTAATGATATTTTAATAATATAAATGTGTGTTCTTCAGCTATAATATGATAATAATAATAATAAATAAAATAATAATTATACTGATAATCAATAATAATATAATATATATAATAATTAATATAATCTATAATTATAACATAATAATAATATAATAATTAATATATATAGTAATAATAATCATATATAAAATAATAATAATAATAATAATAATAATATATGAAAATAATAGACTTCAACCACCTCTACGATTATTTTTATATTATATATTAATTATTAATTATTATATTATATTATATTATTTTATTATTATATATTATTTTATTATTATTATTATTAGAATAGTTCATTTCGTTCTTTGTTATTTATTTTCCTTATTTTATTTTCATTTACATTTTTTAGTTTATTATTATTATTTATTCATATTATTTAATTATTAATTCATTATTATTATATATATTTATCTATAATTATTATTATTATTATTATTATTATATTATTTTTTTATTATTATTATTTTGTATTAATACTATATTTATGAATCCAGAAAATAAGATCTTATTAAGGCCACTTGTTATTTCAATTCTGTCAGGTTGCCACTTGATTGAAAAGATTGCGAGATGTTGAGGTTTATGATGAAGAGGAAGAACAGCAAAGTAAGAATGATAAGGAAAAACAAAATAAAAGCCTGTTCGTTATTCTTCAATCTTAATTAATTTTTCCTGAATCTGTTAACAAATTTTTTTTTCCCCCACTCAATTGAAACATAATTTAACGAAGAACTAACAGATGTTCTACTTCGTTATTTTCGTACGTGTTAAAACTATCTCTGCACGCGTGTTGTATTTTCCAATGCGTTTAATATCGCTACGTGTTTATATATGAGTTGCTTTAGGTGATTACGCTAAAATAAAAATTTGTGATGTAACCTTTACGATTCAGGCATCTATCTAGAAAAGGATTAATGCAAAAGCTGATAATCGAGATACTTTTTACTAATGTTTTATAACAACATAGTGCACAATGATGACATTGAGAAAGCGATTACAGTCATGTTTCTTACAAACAAACACACAGTACAGTTATTGACGTCCGATGATCTTGTTTTTTTTACTATATGTCTCATAAAGGCAGTGTTGAGTGAAGGGATTTATATCTTGTGTCTTCGGTTTAAGATTTTTTAAATGATTATATAAGTATATATATAATTATATATTATAATATATATATTAATTATATAGTAATATATTATTATATAATATATATTATATACATATATTATATTACTTTTTAATAATATAATTTTAAATTTAATTATTATTTCAATGAAACCTGAAAAGATGTTAATAGATAATTTTTCTATATCAATTATATAATATTTATTATATATACTTATTATTATATTATATATATATATATTACTATATATATACTTATATATATATATATATTTAATTATATATATATCAAATAATGCTAAAGTATGATAACATTACTACATAATATATATATATATATTAAATATATATATATAATAATAATATTATTATATTATATTATACTATAATATTATATTATATAATTAGATTATATTATATTTATATTAAAGTAAAGATTAAAAGTATATTAACTAAGGTTTTATACCCATAATAACTACTTCAACATTTTAAATGCTCACAAGAATTGCGCCTTTGTTTTTTTTTATCGAGATTTATCAGCCTGTTTTATTCTTAAAATTATATATCGTGTCTTATGCCTAATTACACAATGAATTTTTATTGGTATATTGAATGCACCTATTGCTAGGAACTAAAAAAATTAATGATACTTCCAATGAACATTATATCAAATATTTGATCTCGTATAATAATATAATATTAATTTAATATAGCTAATAATATATATATAGCATAGATATATATTTATCTATATAATATATATAGGAACATATGGAATCGATCTTCTAAACGGACCTCATGAGCCGACCGCTGTGGGCTGTGGTGTCAACAAAATCTCCTAGTTAGCAGTATTCGTAGGAGGGAGTGCGGAAGTTTTGCAAGTAATAATACTAATATATCATATTATAATATATATATATATATATATCTAATCTATATATATACTATATATCTTATAATATATATATATATATATATAATTGTATGTATGTTATCTGAATGCCTAGAATATACTTTAAGTTGATGAAGAGAATATGAAATGTTTGTTTGTTGCTATCCCAACTCAATCATTTTCCAAACATATTATTACTTTCTTTTCGTGCATTAGTGTATAGCTTGAAACAACTATTTTTATAATAATAAACTTAATTATTATATATAATATATATAATATAATATATAATTACTATATATATAATATAATATATAAGATATTTATATATATATTATATTATATATATATAATATATACTAATATATATATATAAGAAATATTATAATATATTATATATATAGAATATTAATTATATATATCTATATATTACTATTATATTTATATATATATATATATATATAATATATTTATATAATATATATAGATATAATATTGAATATATATATATAATATACATTCACACCACCACTCACGGCATAGGGGTGAATTTTATGGCAATTAAGAAATGACTATGAAAAAATGGTCTGAAACTCAAATAAGTTTGCATTAGGCAGTTCGATTTGATTACTATTCAATGAAAATGAAAAATTCTACAAGGTGATTCCAATCCTTTCGAAATGTTTAAGATAAATGAAAAAATAAATGTCACAATTGAGTATCTCAAACCGCAAACGTTCGTTAATGAGCAAAATAACTACATTGAATGAAAAAGCGCTAGATTAATGGTGAAAAATGAAAGAAAAGTTTTTTACTCGTACAATAGAGTTCTAAATTGTTTATACTATTTAGCTATTTTCATATTACTGGTTGATGGCGATTAGGACTGAAGGATTGCAAGTTGTCGACTCGTACTTTGTTCGACATTTTGGTTTCGTAACGCGTTCAGGACGTGGGGGAAAAAAACAACACAATCACGTTCGAAAAATATCTAATTCTTATATACAGAGTTAAAATGTTATCAATTATTGCATTTAGAAATTAAAGTTTGAATTATTGAATTATCTCAAATGTGTTATTAAAAATGTCTTATGTCAGATGAAGCTTTAAATTTCATGTTAGCGTGAATAGTTGAAGATTCGCATTCAGGTATGTCAAAGATCAACACACAATACACACCACCACACAACACACATATATATATATATATATATATATATATATATTCTATTATATTATATATACTATATATAATTATATTAATTATATATATATATATAGTATATCTTATATACTATATATTATATAAACGTGTTTCATTCTCACATTGGAATCTTTCAGCTCATTTTGCTTTGAGTTAGTTCTGCTCTGCTTCCTCAGTTGTATCATGTAGTTAATATATATATTAATATATATTATTATATATATATATAATAGTATATATATAATATTATATATATATTATATTGATCTATGTTATATAACAGTTATAAAAGTAAAACCACAACCAACAAATAACCAAAAAAAAAAATTACACACCCAGGAGAGAGAGAGAGAGAGAGAGGAGAAGAGAGAAGAGAAGAGAGACAAAGCTGAGGAAAGAGCAGGAGAGATTGAGGACAGAGACTAGACAGAGGAGAGAGAGGGACTGCCTATAGCGTTATTAATATACGTTGCGGAAAGGCAAAACAAAATCTCAGATTTATATAATCATCTTAAGTAAACTTTTATATAACGCTCTTTAGTCCGCTACTTATCAAGTTCGTCAAGAACTTGTTTTGCCTCTAAAACTTGTGGGTATGCAAGATATTTGCAATTAAGCGGAAATAATTTCATCATGAAAGGGATTTTCGCCTTTCAAAACAAAATGGAAAAAAGGGGGGTAATTTTAGCCGCAAGAAAACTATTCATGTTTTCTCTCTACACTTAATCAATTGATTTTTTTTATGTCATCATAATTCTAATAAAATATATTAAAAGACTTTTGATAAAGATTTGGCAAACATATCAAACTTGAATCAAATTTTAAAATTTCCCATTTTCTTTAAAATTATATTTATATATAATATATATATTATTATATATATATATATTTTATGATATAGTATATTATTATAATATATTATATAGATAATTATAGGGGGTATATACATATACTATAATTAATACTATGCTATTAGTTAATATAATTATAAAATATTAATTATACTATATATTATAATTATTATATAATATATATATTATGTAAGTATACATTTATATATAATATTATATCTATTATTATATATATATATTATATTATATATATATACTATATATATATATAAGTATATATTAGTATATATATATTATATATCATGAACGAATATGTAAGTATTAGTAAATACAAAGACATTTGAAACTCTGGTTTGAAATTATGTCTCTTGAAGAAGTTTTTTTAACTGCAGGAATGAAGTTTTATAGGAATTTGAAGTATTATCCAGAACTCCTTCGAAGGCCTCCTATAAACGCTGTCTTTAGCAACCTTTGAGAAGTGAAGTCGAAAATGCCGAGCCGTTGCTTAATTTCAAGTTCCATAGTATCTCATATTTCAAAATTTTTTATCCAAATTTTAAAGTTCTTGCAATTTTGGTTGATTTGCAACTTCTGAGGTTCATGCATAAGCGCTAAGAACCACTTGATAATTACTGCATCTATATATTGAAGAGTCGGCATTTTTTTTGAGATATGTTGATTGGAAAATGGCTTATCTCATTCCTGATGATCATTTTTTGATTGAGCTATTGCAAACTAGCATTACTTTTTCTCCCAAGTGACAAACGAACAGAACTGCAATTATATCGTTTAACAATATAAAACTATTCGCTCTGTCCTCTGGGGATTTAATCTTTCCATAACTGATATCGTTAAATTTCATTTTGTCAACTTTGACATATCCCGAGAGCGCTAGCCGGATGCCTTTGAATGTATCCGCCCCCTGGTCCCTAGCTCTCACCCAACCATTTACAACCTGCAATATTCCCTATCTAAAACCCCCGGCCTGACATTAGGTATTGATCGAAAAACAATGTCTACAGTTTATTCCAGAGCTAAAGTACATTCGTTAACCCTTATATCAATATAATACAATAAAAATGCATCCTAAACTTATCAATATATTTTAATTCAACATAAATAAATTAATTTTGCATGTATTGACCCTGTGATGGTATTAATTGAAAGTGCCCCACCATTGAAACGTAATCAAGAGAGAAGTCTGGGTCCACGTTTTTGCACACCAAGGGTACGTAGACTCCAGAGCTGCCATGCTGAATGCCAGATTGTCCATATGTCCAGCCTCTGTCATACTATTCCGGAGATGTCCATTCGATTCATACATCTATCATCATACTCTGTGCTGTCTGGCTGAAGCGCGTGCGTTAGTCGCTGCTAAGATTTTTGTTCGCCCCTGCAATAAGAAGATAGTGGAGTATACTAAAATGATACGCTCACATCATATATAGCTTTTAGAACTTCATCCATATATCTGATTACTGATATATTAATACTAGTAGCATTCTCACATCATGCCCATACATTATATATACTGATAGGCACCGTCTAATATCATAACTATATATCATATATATATTATATTGCGCCGTATAACATACATTATAGTACGATACTCTGTATACTAAGTGATCATAGTGTTATATATATAATATTATCTACTATATGAAATAACGGCCTGGCCGATCGTACAGTATCATATATACTAAGGGTCTGATTTCGAGTGACCCAGACTAATATCTGATATGACTAATACCCCTTAACCCGACTCTCAACGACCGATCTGGAACTATTCTACCGTGGTGATGAAGTTTATGAGAATCCAGGTTAACACCGTATCTTCAGTTACTATCCATTTACCTCCGGCTATCATTCGGTCCATTCTTATATTGACCCTGCCCCCTTAGCATTCAGTTCTACGCTACGACAACTGTACTCTATTCCATAACCTCAGCCTTACGTCTCGCTTCATATGGCTCATGGAACCATACTATATAGTTATATCTAGCATCGTACTTAGATAAGAGTAGTCTCTCTAGCCTCCCGCATTCTCTAGCTAGGTATGTCACTTAGTTACTATATATATATATATATATATATATATATAGATGATATATACTATTACTATTCAATGTTATTACATAATATATAATATATATTATTCTAACAAAGCTGAGGGCTTGTGATCCGCTCCCATAGACAGCTGTATATATAAGTATTATACCCGCTAAACAAAGAACAATTGCCCCCTTGGGGAAGGGTTAAAGAAAGCCTTGCCCTTTTTGTGGGGGCATTTAGGATATTTGAACCTATATTTATTCATATATATATACCAGTATATTGTATAATCTATATTATATCTATATATGTATATAATATAACCATAGTATAATATATACTACGCTATACCCATTATATATGATATATCTTATAGTACTATATTAAATATCAGTTAATAAATGGGGCAAGAAGCAGAGCTCAAATTAAAATATGATTCACTGAAATGGCTACATTGGAGATCAGAATAGAGCTATTTTGGCTTTGAACTGCGCAATCCTCCAATCATTCCAGGGTTTCTTAAAATTTACCTATTGAAAACCTATCTATAATGATCATGATAGGGGTTCGAAGAATTAAAGCTCATGACAGATATTGTACAATAATTACGCAAGGTCATATAAACTAGATTTAAGGCCCAGAAATGTTAACCCGAGGAGGGAGTTAAACTCACTTAAACCTAAAAGGAACTTGGACGAAGAACTTTAAATGATTACAACGAATTATAAGAATTTAAGTAATAAAAATTTGAACAGGAGCCTTGGAAAGCGTGGGATGACGATGTGATTAACGATGTCTTGAAAGCCATTTCAGGAGGACTGTTGACGATTACATACAACCCATATAATTACAAGCATCATGCTAGTGTTGGGACATGGGGCCCATTTTTTATATTGTTTGACGCTCTTTGAGCCAAATTATTGAGCACCTAGATCCGCATACCATGATCCATCGCCTTACCCTCACTACCTAATGTTTTGTGGCGTGCCAGTGCCCATGTGGACTAATTACGACATTGGGGACCTCCATTTGATGCTATGGTGCCTTCTGCCCTCCTCATCATGTAAATAACTCAATTATGACATAATACCTCGACTCAGGACAGCAATTCTCCCGCGTGCCGTATCATACTAAAGAAATTTGCTCTAGTATTCATGCTGATCCGCGTAGACAGACCAGACTAGTAAAGACGTAGACCAGACACGTGACCTATGACTCAGGACAGCAAGACCAAACGACCACTCGCCGCAGGTCTCTAGACGAGACAGCTCTGACAGCACGACAGATCAGACGGACTAGACAGACAGCACAGACACGTTTCTAGATTAAGATAGCATATGATCGATAGATAGATAGATAGATAGTAGCTAGGCAGAGCTCATATAGATATGATAATTAGTAGATAGATAGATAGATATAATGATATTGAATAGATAGGGATAGATAGATTAGATTAGATTAGACAGGATAGTAGATAACGTCGGAAGAGAGTCGAGCTAGACTTAGATGTCAGGACAGCTACCGTAGAATAGATAGCAATTTGTCATCGCTAAATTATAGATCGTCCTTAGAGTTACGACTTGAGTTATACTTGTATAATTGTACCACATGTACACCAAATATATATTTACTCACCGCTGGAAAGGATATGCGGGATAAATTTACTATACAAATCTTCCCTGCTAAAATCCTCAATGTCAAGATCGGAAGCGCTTGAGTATCAAGCATGAACGTAATTTACAGATCAATAACAACAGTTCACGAAAGATTATCTCAAGTAAATTCGCAATTAAGCAATTTGATCATACCGGGAACAAAATCATTTTATGTTCAGTATCTCCGGTTATTAGTAGAAATTAGTAGGTTTACTTTAGAAAATCGGAACATTCAATTCTTTAGAATAAACACACGACAACTTACTCTCAAAACATCAAATGCGTTGTTAATATAGTATATATTATTATATTTATATAATAATTTATAATATATATATATTAATATATTATATATTATATATATATTCATTATATAATATATCTAGCATTTATATAGTATATATTTAGTATATATTAATAATAGATCAACAATTTTTGATGCTTGGTATATATATATATTATATATACTATTATTATATATATTATATTATATAATTATTATAATATATATGATTAATATTATATCTATTTATTATATCATATATATATATATATTTATATTATAATATACTAAAATCTAAACCATGCTACAATTCCTCGACCATCAGATGGATATTTTTCAACCTATACAGCATTTTAGGGTTTCAAATGCTGTTAATTATTACCAAACCGACTTAGTAGGTATGGATTATTATTTTTTTTAAAACAGGTACAGGAAACAAACGAAAGTGATTAATATGCTCAAAAAAAACTTTGCAATCTTTGCTAGTTTGAATAAAGCTTTAGTCTTTTCGTGATTATCGATTGGTTTTTAGTATTCACACTTGAGCGAGTCGCGAAGTTTTCCACAGGCATTTATGTACTCCTTCTTAATGGTGGTTCAGGTTCGCTCGGATACTAATTCTATCATTTTTAACGCCCATTTAAAGAATTTAAACGAGGATTTTATACTAGTTATACTTATATATATTATATAATATAAATATATATATATATTAATATATATATATATTATTACTACTACTAGGAAGTATCACATGATCTATATATTATATATAGCTTCACGTGATGTTGCATATGATACTATATAATAATATATTTATATATTACTTTATATTTTTTTATACTACTTATTACTTAGATATATAGAAATCATTAATCATAATTTATATGATATATTGTACATCCCTTATACTATTAGTGAAATTTATTATATATATATAAGCTATATATATATATATATAAGTATATATAATATTCATTCGAACATTGGTTTTTAATGACTTTAAGTTTCGTATACGCACAAGTAATTTGTCAATATATTTATCTATTATTATATAATATATTAATTATATATAAGTTATTATCTAATTATATAATATACTATATATATATATATAATACTATATATTATTATATATATTGTAGATATATGATATATATATATTATAATATATATTATATATATAATATAAATTATATATATCATATATATATATTTATATAAGTATTTAAATATAATATATATATTATATATTTACTTATATAATATATATATATATATATATATTTTATATATCATATATTATATAATTTATATTTATATATATAATAGTATATATGTATATTACATAGATATATTATATATTATATATATTAATATATATTATATATATATAATATATAGTATAATATATATAATTATATTAGTATATTATATTATATAGTATATATATATATATATATATATATAATATAATATATAGATATATATATTATCATGATGTGCCTAATGATTTTTGATTTTAATTTTTTTTTCCAAAGTTTGGGTTAATTTTTACTTTTTCATTATTTTTCTACCATTTTTTTTTTTTAGGGTATTAGAATTTAGTGAAGGTGTTGAAAATATATTTTATCATAATTTTGCAAAATTTGAAGAAAACAATCCAGTTGCAGACGCCCTCTCTCTCTTCTCTCTGCTTCTTGCTCTCTTCGTCTCTCTCATCTCTCTCTCTCTCTTCTCTCTCCTTCTCTCTTCTCTCTCTATCTCTACTGTTCTCTCTGTCGTCTGTCTCTTTGTCTCTGTTCGTCTCTTCTGTCTCTTTTTCTGTCTCTCTTTCTCTCTCTCTCTCTCTCTTCGTGTCTCCTTCTCTCTTAATATATATTATATATATATATTATATAGATATATTATATATATTATAACTATATATATTATAGTATTATAATTATATATATGCTAATAATATATAATATATATAATATACTTATTAATTACTTAATATATATGTATATAATCAATTGCATATTATTGAGTCCGTGCAAGTTGCCACAGTCCTTATGAGAACAATGCACTTTAATGCTGTTCAATTAAATACATTACCTTCTTATACGTTTCTTTTACGATGAAAGAAACACAAAAACCCTTTTGGGACGAGATCAATGATTTTATTCAGCAGCTTCTTCCAGTTACATGATTTACCCATGTTTGATATATATATATAATATATATTATAATATATATATATATATATATTATATATTAATATTATATATATATTATATAATTATATGAGTTATTATTATATATAATACATTTTTTTCTCTCAATTCAGTCTCTTCCTAAGCTAATTTAACGTGAATTTGCATTTTGCACAATCTTTTCTGCCTCCCTTCGTCGTTTCCCTGTTTCTGTTGATTATTATTATATCACGTTCTAACGATCTCTGCAAATAGTGAGTTTACCCGATCTCTCCCTTAGGACATATAGAAGGCTTGCAAATCTTGATCGTTAATTAGCTCAAGTTTTCTTTCACCTTTGTATTTTAGTTGTCTACAAACTTACATCACTATCTTTTTCTAAGTTCCCCTTTGCAATACTTTAGAGGAACTTCGCATATTTTTTTTATTATTTATCCAAAATATAATATCAGTTATATTAATAATATATATACTAATATATATTATTTACTATATGTATATATATACTTATATTATAATATCAATAATATCATATATTTATTATATATCTATAATATACAATATATTATATATTAATTATATAATTATAAGTAATAATAGTATTATATAATATAAATCATAAATATATTATATATATATATAAATAATTTATATTATAATTTTTACTTATATATACCTTATACCGTATACCTACAGGATCATCATAATTATATCTACATATATTCTAGTAGTTGACTATTATATATATTATATTAGTATATTATATATATATATCTACATATTATATTACTTATTAGCGAAATCAAAAGAGGCGACAAAGAGAGTTGGTATCAATTATATAATATATATATTCTATATATATTATATTTATATTATAATATATATTGTATATTTATATTATTATTAACTATCTTACATATATATATAGTATTATATAATAATTATTTTTTTATACCACGACAATCGGCGGGAAAGGTTACTCTATTTATGTTTTTCCCGACAGTGGGCCCGATACAAGTGGAAGCAGTGCACAGTTATCAGCCGTGATGTAACCCAGCTCACGGTCTGAACCAAGTCAAATATCTCCCATCGTGGGTGGCTGGCTCATGGCTCACAGACCTACTGTGCGTGGACAGTGAAAGGAATGTAAGGTGTTCTGATATGCTGTATTAAGGCGCTCATATCTGTACACGGTCTGTATGTGTGGATTAAACCATGTTTAATTTGAAGTTATGACATAAAATTATTACAGTTTATGATCCTAGACATATTTACAGAAATCTTCAAAAATGGAAATGTTTGAGTGTCAGTCCTGTACACGATGAACTGTCGAAGTCAAATCCCGTTTTTGACGAGGACTCGAATCACACCTATATATAATACTCTATATTATTACATATATATATATATGATTATAGTACTAACATCTCAATATAATATAATATACGGCTATAATATATTATAATTATTATATTCATTATATAATACAATATCATAGTTTATATATATATATATTATTATATAATATAATATATATATACTACTATACTACCTTAATATATATATATATTATATATATATACTATTTATATTATTATATATATATATATAATATTAATTAGCTTGAAATATAAAAAAAAAACATAAAAAAAATAAAATATAAAATATATATACTTATTGAAAATATATTATATTATATATATATTAATAATATATATATATATATATATATATATATATGTATAAATTATATATATATATATATATTAATATATACTTATATATATATACTATATATATAATATATATATATATATATATATATATATATGACGAGTGAGTGACAGGCAAGAAGATCTTTCGGATCCTTGCTTGAGAGGCATCTTAAGATTGCTTATCGAAGTTATTTAAAACTCAGTGACCGGAATCAAACTATCAATTATATATATATTGAAACCAAATTTATTAATATATAAATATATAAAAACATAATTTTTTTTTACCAATACCAATATTATTAAAGGAGTTATTTTTAAAACATTAAAACAGATAAAATAGAAAAACGAGCTGCTCTAAATAGAATAAATAAAAAAGATGTTCAAGACACGCAAACAACAATAAAGGTTTATCCTATACATTAATCTAATGGAGTTATCCTTCTTGATTTCTGATGTCATCCTGGTTGGTATTTTTATCCTCTAATTGTTCGCTTATAGACCGAATTTCTCGTTTTTTACTTTTCTATACTTAATTGTTCTTTATTATATTAGTTGTTTTACTCTGTACACGGTCATTCTTTTTGTTTTATATTGAAATTTTGATGATTTTCTCGTCTGAGCGGAGTTTTAGTTTAGTTTTACCCTGTCTGACTTAAGTTTGTGAGAATCTGAGTGATATCTCAAGAGCAGAAAAGTTACTGTCTATTTAATTTTATTTAATTTAATTTGTTTGTGAATAAGCTTGATTTAAATATAGTATATTTATATATAATATATATAACTTATAATTATATATATATATATATAGATATATATAATAATAACTATATTTTATTATATCTATTATATTATATATATATATCATATATATAATATATATATATATATATTAAATTATTAATATAATTATATATATATATTATATATATATATATGTATATATTATTCAAATTATGTAACAAACAAAATTAATTTGATAAAAAGATATAGCTATATCCTTATCGTTCAATATATTACATATACTATTCAGTACCAGCTAAAAGAGAAAGTAATTCGGTTTCTCCCTTTTCACAATCTTGTAGTTCGTAAAGTACGTGAGTTTTATTACAACATGAAAAGAATTACCTCCCTATTGTTGAAGGCACTTAAGTATACATCCTTCACTACTGTATAATAATAATAATAATTAATTACTATGGTCAGAAAAGGCTAGCTGACAGCAAAGTATAGAACAAATGCAAGTTTTTTTCAAGTTTACGTGTTGAAAAGTTCTCACTAACCCTCCTCCCTATATCTCATGATATATTTTTGGTAACACTTTTCATTCAAAGAAGACTCATAAAACTTAGTTATCGATAAATCGCCAAAATATTATTAACATCAATTTGCACATTTTGAAGTAGAAGAAGGAAAGGTTTTGAAGTAGTATGCATGGCAATGTACTCTTGATAGGTTTTCCCATTTTGTTGATAATTTGATAGAATCTTTTGTCATTTTATAATGAGAGTTTTATTGATGTTTTATTTTGATCTATCTAAGTAAACACTTCTTGGCATTCACTGATATTTACGTGTTGCCATGTTGTTGTTCATCGTTTGAAGCTTGTTTACAATATTGTGTGATATCACGTATGTTAGTTTCAATAATATTTTCAATTCTTTGCATTTTTTTTTAACCACTCTGATCTAAGCAGAAATTTTAATGTTATATCTACATTTATAGAATTTCTCTACACTTCTCGAAAAGTCCTCTCTATCAAATGTAATATTAAGTTTGTTACGCTATTACTTCCCGTCTGTGCTCATTACTTTACTATAAAAGCTTTTGATGCCGCAATTAATAGAAATAATTTATTTTATTTTTTTCCAATATCTGAGTTAAATATATATCACTCTTGAAAGTTTTATACGAGAACAAGGAACAGGCAAACGTATTCTTTTAGAAGTCAAGAGGTGCGGCTCCCAGAAATAGCCTTTCATCCACACCTCCCCCTTTCATCATCTGGGAGTTGGCCACCTTCAGTGGTGGAATTGATGCAGCATGAAATTGATGACTTTAACTGATACACAATCTTCTTTCTTAATTAATTTCTGCACCATTCGCTGCTCTTATTCAAAATTACACTTTCCGTCCTCCAGTTTCATCCGGCGGCACAACTATTGCTTTACCTACCGCGATAGCGGAAAGCTTCGGTCAACGTGACTTTGAATTCCACTTAGTCTTCTCTAAGAGTTCAACAAAGTACATATACACTAACATTAAAATAACTTTCAAGAAACTATCAATAATACACTTATATACGTTATTAGTAGGCCCCACGTTAATATATATATATATTATTATATATATATTATACTTATTATTATTATATATATTATATTATATATATTATAATTATATATTATATATATATATTTATTATAGCATATTATATATATATATTCATATATATATTTTATTATACTATAAATATTATATTATGTAGTATATATTATTTAATTGTTTATGGTATTTACTTTTATATTTATAGAGTTTTGCAGAATATTAAGGGAACTACTAATTTGGAAACCTTGAAATTGCACCCCTTTCCTCTATATTCTCTCTGCCAAAATACAGAGCAGGTCGACTGCAACAACTATGTTGTGATTATTGTGTTTACCAATTACAAATCGAAGCACGGTTTACCTAAAGGCAACCTATACTAGGTAAGCTTAAAACACCTGTTCCAAGGTGTCAATAGCAAAGTTACCGAGAACCTATCTCATAAGCTTAAGGCGTTGTCAAATTTTCCCCTATACGGGCACCTTATCCGTATCACAGGCCAGGTACGACTAAGGTTTGGAAGCTTAAATTGCTATATGGGAGTGCTATGCTGAACCTTCGCTTCTTACCTATTGACACTACTATTCACTTTAGACGGATTTTGCAGACTATTACCTTTCTCCAACCTGTCCTCCAAATTATGCTAATATTTTGTTTATTTCTAAACATTTCCGACTGTGGTTACCATACGGAGCTCCGATATCTGTGTGAACACGGAGTTGTCGGAGTCTTGAGGAGGTGTTGGCGCCTCGGCTGGTTGATGCTTTCGAACATGTTGTCCTTTACGCTCCCTTATTCATTCTCCGTTAGTTTTACTTGTCCTGAAATTTGGCTCTTCGCTGGCTGTCTCAAGATCATCCGAATTACATATCATCTCACACCTACTTACTTCTGACTCTCGTAGATGCACATTGTTTAGGCATTCCAGTATCTGAACACCCAGAAATCCTCTGTTTAGTGGCTTAGCATTTTCCATCCACTCGCCTTCGCACATGATATCTCTTTGCTGGATCTTCTCATGTTGAAATTTCCGGGTAATGAAGACAAGTCAGCATTGGCATGCTAATGCCTTTGGAACCACAAATCACAGCTCGCAAGATTTCACCCGATGCTCTGAAAAACCTACTACTTTTCTTTTCGCCATTATTACCCCACGACATCAGCAGGAATCACGCAGAAACGTGGTTTCCGATCCTCCATAGGTAGGAGCGCTGGGAGCGAGATAGTGTATGGGGAAAACATCCCGCGCGCTAACAGGCCGCCCTTTGAGTTGTTGGCCTATCTCTTCGTTGCCTCAACAATGCACCGAGGGTCTGTACATATGACACCCTGGCCTCATATCGGCAACGCACTAATTTTCTACTCTGCGCCCTCTTGATTAGCTTGTGTAACGTTCATAACCCACTAAATTCTGACTATTTTCCCTAGACTGCCCTTGCATATTCCCTTTCAAATGTTATTCCCCTCGCCAAAAGTTTCACCCCTCTCACTTCAGATCCCCCTGATATGAACGTCAGTGGTTTCTCCTAGCGACTCTCAGTTTTCTCCGTTTAGATGTCGATTATTGCATTCCTTCACGAACTCCAATTTTACTATAGAATTTATATTGTCACCGATTTTTCCTTTTCGGTTGTTCGATCATTTGCGACGGGTCCACCTCGTACCTACTCCAGCCATTACCGAGATCCTCTTTCGTCTTCCCTGTCTGCATACGGGTGTTGACAATATTTCACATAGCCTCTAAGATTCCCGCGTTCAGGTTTGAGATTCTCCGTGGACGGCGTCCTCTGTCCGAGCATGCCGCATTATTACATTGAGCAGTGAGATCTCTGTCACCCACTCGGGAAAATCTAAAAATAGATAGGCAATAATACTGTTAAAACTCAAGCAAGGTCCATGATTTCTAATGGTATCTCTTCCTGAAGTTATCAAATTTGTAGCTCGGTAATCTTCGACAGGTCGTGCAATCCGAATATCAAAACGGCTTGGAATTTGAACCCCTCCTAGATATTTCATCTATTCCTTTAACGTCCTGTTCTTCAAAGTTTTCGGTCTGTGCCTTAACAAGAAGACTTTAAAGTGTCGTCAGTTTTTTCTATTTTATCTCCAATGTTTCAGAAATGGCTTCAACTTTCGGAATTGGCAACATTAGAATAATTTTTCCTTTCTGCCTTTACTGTCGTTGTTGGTATTTTGCTCTTTGGCTCATAGTCAGCGAATTTTCTCGTATAAAAATATCAATAGAGTCGTGGCCACAAAGCTGAATTGATCTTCGTTAATGCTTCCATCCTTCAGGTCTATCTATATCCTTCTCATAGTGATTTCTTTATCCGGTCGAACACTCTCATCATTTAATGGTGGTGTTCCATCAGATTTTCCTATCACACAATTCTTTTGATTCTAGGATCATTAATGAGCTTCGCCTCTCGCTTATACCTATTACAACAATGCGAGGTGCTTTCTTCTCGTGATTCTTTCTGTGGTTTGTTACAATGTTTGTCTCACAGAAAGGTTCTAGAGAGTTGTGGTTGAGGAGGGCTTCAAATATTTCTTCTCACCACCCTAGCGTATTGCTCTGTATTGGAGCGCATGTTTGTCCAAGATTCGGTATCACAAGTTAGTAGATGGTTCAATGTACCACGTCATTTTGAAGATTAGGACTCTCTTCCCTCTCTTCTCTACAATCTCTCTCTCATCTTTCTCATCTCTTCTCTCTTCTTCTCTCTCTCTCTTCTCTACTCTCTTCCATCTTTCAGACACACACCCACACACACACCTCTTCTGTTCTTGCCATCAACTGCTTGATAATCTCTATCCTATCGAGTACACCAGTACTGTCTTCAACCTCTTTTCAAATTACTCCTGACCTAAAGCTTGACACTCTATGTCGATCGTTCTTCTTAATAATTTTCCACTAGTATAATCTAAGGACCTCTTGCTGCTTCTATATTTCTTCTCTTCCTATGACTTACACACTTCATCAGCCACACAGTCGTTGTGTCTCCCAGTTTCTGGAAGTCTCTTGTATACCTCTGACGTACTTCTTCATCAATAGAATACTATACGTACCTACCGTATACCTTATGTTAATAATATTATAATTATACTATTAATACAGTCAATAAATATAATATATATATATATATATACCTTGTATATTAATACTAATATTCATATAATTATACTAATTATATACTATATATGCTAATATTATTATATATACTATAATATACTTATATTAATAAACGTATTTCATCATCTATTTGTAGATACCTTTGATAATAGGTTTGGACATGTTCTATAAAAAATCCGACCTTAGGAATATTCCTAAATGTTTTATTTTTAAGCATTGTTATCCTTCAAGTTACCGAAGTTTTGTTTTTTACACTTTTCTATGATCAACATTTTTTATTTTGTATATTTCTACTTAATTATATTAATTTTATCTACGCGGTTACTTCCATAGTCAGTCCAAGCACTAAATATTCGTCCCCTCTATAGACCAATTTTCTACATTTAACTTCCTTATGCTACCACTTCCACTAGGTCTACTACGCTCATATCAGTTCTGATCGCATAGTATTTCAGTGATAGCTTCTGATATATACTAGGTAAGTCTATCATATATTCTATGAAAGCGACTACTATATTACATAGTATATATTATTATTATATTTATATATATATTATATTATTATATATCTACATGCGAAATACTTATTATCTATAATATTATTATTATTATTATCTATATATAAATACTTTAAATATTATATATATATTTTATATATACTATATATATATATATAATATAGTTATATATATATCACTATATTTATATATATCTATAATAATAATAATACATATATTACTTATAATATATACTATATATATTATTTTATAACTGTTAATTTTTTATTTATTTGTTATAAATAAACGACGTCCATAATGTTTAGTTCTGTTTGAAGTAAACTTTGATCCTATCTAATCACCATAGTAATACTTAAAAAAAAAAAAAAAAAAAAAAAAAAAAAAAAAAAAAAATCCGATCGAGTCATTATTTCATTCTTCACGCGATCAGTTGACTAGATGTATTTCTTCTCGGATTTCTCTCTCGTGACACCGACACAGTCTCGATCGAGGAGAGGAGTTCGTTTGGATTCTTTCAGTGCTGCCCTTTTCTTATTCTGTGGACTTAAACAGTACGTCTGTTTGGGAGTGTTCTCGTTGTAGTTTTCCCGAGTTGGTTGTATTTTGATAAATTCTAGAACTGGATATATATATTATATATTATATAATTATATATATATATATGATATATGTCTATATATATATAATTATAATAATCATATACTTATTATATATTCATCTATATCTATTAATATATATATAATATATTACTATATCAAATATAGTTATTATTTATTATATACTATCTTCAGTGTATCACATACTCCTATAACCTCACTCATCTTTACTATATATAACTCTTTACCCGCATTCTATTGATAGTATCGTTTACTACTTACTATATCTATATACTATATATGATTAAAATATATATATATAGTACTTATATATATAATTTCACGATACGTTTTACCTATATATAATAACATTATTACATGATTATAACGAGTATATATGAATCGAAGGAGCTATTTACTATTCATGTTTAACAGCCTCTATTACTATACTCCTATCCCTTTGACTACTCTTACCCTGTCCCTCTATGCTATCTCATCTTATCTACTATCCCTGCCCTCACGCCGACTGCTCTGCGCCCCTACGCATCACTTCTCATGTCCTTTCGCAGTATATATTATATATTATATATTATATATACTAAATAATATAATACTGATTATATATATACATATTATATTATATATTATTATATATATATTATATTATATATAATATATATATATTATTATCTATATATTATATATATATATATATTGTAAATTTTTGGATTTTGCGATTCAAACATATAAAGAATCCGGATGGAGATCTTTAACATTTTTTAAAAATGTTGCGGAATATGCAGATTACCTTATTAGTATCCGTACCACATATTCCGTATGGAGATCTTTAAAATTTTGCGGATGTTCCACTTATGCAAATGCGGAATTTGCAGCACGCATTAGTTGTATTTCATGGTTGGTTTCGTTATGAATATCTCTCTCTCTCTCTCTCTTGCTCTATCTCTCCTCTCCCTCTCTTTTCCTTATTTATATATATTAATATATATAATTATATATACTATTATATACTAACTCAGCTATATAACTTATATATATATATATATATATATTATTATATATACTGTGTGTATGGTGTTCTCAGTGGTGTGTTGTGTGTGTGTGTTCCCGGTAGTATATTTTCCTATATGTAAGTTTCTTTTTTTTTCTTGACATGAGTTTAAATAGGCTTATAGTACCTTTAATAACTCAATATTGCTCATGAACTTCTGTATCTAAGTATAATAACTAAATTCCCCAGCAGGCATGCTGACGCAAATATTGCAGGGAATTGAATGCGGTAATTTATGTTCTCCAAGTCCTGACGGTGATTGAATAAGTGGAACCAATGACAGACAAGGAAAGATTTTTCATCCTCTTGTGACGATCAAAACCATTCTGCTCTTCTCGCGAATGATCTATGAGGTGTGACACATACGACGTTTTCATCTTATTAATCCAAGCGAGACTCATTCGCTGCGACACCCAATAGCTGATCACGCTAGTACTTTTTGGGGACAGTTTACATTATTTCTTATCTTTCAACGACTTCTGTATGTTCGCACGTCACTATATTACTACTTATCATTGACGCTATTCTTAACTATATCTACCTTATTTCTATATATATATTAATATATATATATATATAATATATACTCGATATAATATATATATATATGATATATATATAAGTATAAATGCCTAATCGTATTCGACAAAGTAACTAGTAGCTCTGCAGCCTCCTTCTTTCCCGTTCTTTACTTACGACCTCATTTTTATGTCATTGCTGGATGTATTGTGAACTCTGCTCCCTATGCCTTTTCGCATGTGACCTAGCCTCCCTAGTTCTACTATATATATATATAATCTTACTAATAATACCTCTTTACTATATAGTATATTTATCCACCTCCACCTATTGTAACCACCTATACTATTAGATATATACTTAATATATACTTCCTATATTTATACCAATATACTATAATACTATACATCAACGTATTAGGCGTATTACCTCTATAACGCTTTAAATTCCCGCCCTAATCGCTGTGTATATTACGATCTATGATATATTAATTATACTAATGGAATTTGTACCCATGTATGACAATATTCTCTATATGGATGACAGCGAATCACCAAAATCATACATCTATTCATTACACCATATTCTGTTCTAGTATGCTACTACTTATACAATGAATCGATTCACGAGGATATCGTGTTCGAAATTTGATCTATATACTAGATATAGATGTTTAAATTCCACTACTTTCGTTACGTTCCCTACCTAATATATATACATATGATATATATCATTCATATATAATATATATATATATATTATATATTATTATATATAAATATATTATATTATAATTATATATATATATATATATGTAATGTATGTCATGTAATGTATGTGTAATGTACTGTAGTAGTAATGGTCATGTATTGTTCGTACTGATGCTGTATGTATGTTATGTATGTATGTTATGTATGTCTGTATGTTGTATGTATGTACTGTATGTATGTATGTATGTGTAGTAGTATGTATGTTCTTGTATGTTATGTACGCGCCTCTACTTTCTTGGTACCCAGCCTAATTGCGATTCACACGGTTCTTTGTTTTTTTTTCTTTCGTCCACCTTCTGTTCTGCAGCATCTTCGCCTTCTTTTTTGGTGCTCTTCCGTCGTTACTTCTCTTATCCTGTATGCTGTGTAGCTCCTACATCGGCTCTATCTCTGCCTTCTCTCTGATACATCGTGTTCTCTATTCCGTATGTTTATGTAATGTCCATCGCCTAGGGCACTATTGTTCTATATTCTGTGTTATGCTTCCCGCTCTCGCGTCTATCCTGGTAATTTGCCTCATGATAATGTATGTGGCCTCGATCCGACGCATTGAGCCTCGTGACCCTCGACCTTCTCGATTATTTGGCGCCCAACCTCCGGCATCATTACTCCTTTTCACTCTTTGTGATATATACCCCGTCTCTTTTTTCCTCCCCTCTTATCTTAGCTATTCGATCATTAGAGCCACTCCCCAATTACCCTCCATACAAGGGTGCCAGCTTCCAATTAACTCTTCATTATGCTGTATCGGATCTTCGTCCTCATAACCAGTTCCGTTGATACCCGATCTTTCTTTCGCTTCTTCTTACGTAGTATCTCTCAGCGATCGATGGTGCCTACTGAGACATCAAATTAGCGAAGCGTATATAGGAACAGTTGACCCCCAACCAGGAACAAAACCAATGCACCCAAATTTTTCCCTATATTTTTTCTAATGCAGGAATGATAATAGATACTAATAATCATATATAATCACTTAATTAATGAATAAATAATAACACTACATATAATAATCAATAATTAATATATATTTATGTATATATATATACTCATTTATATATGTATATATATATTATATATATTATTATATATAATATATATATATATATACTGTTTTATATTATTTATTATATATATATATATGGCTACCCCGAACTTGCAAGTATGCTACCCTTCTTCTCCTACCTGCACGTACTCTTCCTCATCGTGGCCTCTACGTTATCTATTATCCACGCTTTCATATTAATATTTTCTATATTTTATATATCGCCATTATACCCGCTGAGATTAAATTAAAAATCTTCCCTACTTTCACCTAATATTAAGTATTACTTAAGTTTTTCGGCAGTTTCATAAGCACAATAGCCTCGACGCATATCAAAGCTTTGCACCAACCATTCTTAAATCATCTATGACTGGTTACTCGCCCCCACTGTATACATTACTCGACTTCTAGCCTAGGCATATAGATAACTTATATTCTATCGTCACGTGTGCTCAGTCTCCCTATATATAAATATATACGATGTATATTCCTAGCCTTCCTCCTTCTCTCTTACGTAACTAGCCTCCATAGTGTTAGCTGTCCCTCGCGCTCGGCATGCTCGATTACGCTATATCGCTTCATTTCCTTCACCAGCTCTTTTCTTCTCGCGCTGTAGCTCACCTGCGTACCTCTGTTTCGGACCTCGCGACCTCCTCTGCATCCCTGACTCTGCGCATAACGCGTGCTCATGCTCTTCTTAAAATCCACTACGTATATTAGACTATCATAGAGCTATCATACGCTGCTGTGCGAAGGATACTAGATCCAACGCGAGCTGTCCTCTCAATGTGTATGAGTAGACATGTTGCACGCGCCTATTGGCACATAGCATCATTCGCTCTTCTCGCTTCCCGTAGGGCTCGTCTCACAGAGTACGACTGCTCTGCGCTCCTCTCAATTAGAATCATACTCTAATCTCGACGATATTCGACTACTGACTCTATGCAGCGACAGTTAACGATTCGACAGCCTAATCAGTCACTATCTTTTCGTGACCTGTGATCACGGTCACATCCATGTATTGTCTTATTATTAAGAAAAATATAATTACTATTACGTATAATAATTAAATATAAAAAATAAACTAAAGTGTAAAAAATAATAAATAAATTAAATTAATAAATAAATAAAAATTAAAGTAGCATAATTGATAAATAAAGTATATGACGAAGTAGATCTGTTATAGGCCTGTATTTTGTTTGATTTTCCCATTTCTTTTAAAAGATCTTCCTCATATTTCTCTCTTACTGCAACTAATTCTAAAAATTAGGGTGAAACCAGATCCGTCATCATTAATAATAACTCAGTTAGACTTTTGTATATGATGTTTAAGGCTGATCCGCTGATTAAATGAATGTTTTTTATTTCTATTCAAGGTTATATGATTAATCACAATAATACTTTAATATTATCATATACTTTCTATTGCTGACATCTTGAAATCAGTTAGAGAAAGGGATAGTGTAATATAAGTTTCAGCTAAAGCATCTTAATCTTTGTCAAATTACTACCTCTGAGCTCTATGTGCTTCTTCGCATTGCTATCAGCATACAGATATACTTATTTTCATTTCTTCGTACATGTACGTGTTTGTGTAGTTCAAATTGAAGAGTACTTAGTTTCTCTTTGTACATGATATTTTGCTCAGGAATCTCTCTTTTACATATACGATTTTTCTGTTAGGTTTTCTTTCACCCCATTTTTCTCCGTTGCTGTCTCACATCTTCCAAAAAGTCTCTCTTTTTATTATAAAATATACATGTCGAAGATATCTTGCGTATGCGTAGACTTCCTTAAGGTTGTATAATTGTAGTTGGAATTAAGATGAGAATACTGAGTTTCTATCATGGTTTTCTGACTCTCCAGAAACTGCTTCGTTAAATCTACTGTCTGACGGAGGGCATCGTCGATTCTTTTTTGAGTCATGTCAAATCCAATTGAATTTCCACCTGAAAAAAAAGTAGGTGAAATTAAGGAAACAAGTCTGCAAAAGAAACGTGTTCTTCAGTTAGCCCTATGCGAGTAATTTTAGACCCATGAAAACGCGTATATTACCGTCTTAAATATAAAACCATACACTTGTTTACCCAAGTGGTCCATGATTTTATTTAAATGAATGAAAGCTGAAAAAATATTTTCGACAACAAGCGCAATACTAGTTCTAAATCGTATAATTTAGATAAATTTCTGGCAAAGTCCAAAATTAGTACAACAGGTGTGTGGAGAAAGTTAAGCTGGGAAATAGAAGATTGAAAACAGTTTGCAAAAAGATCTAGGTAATAGCTATATAGTTTATTAGTAATACAATCAAGGAAAAGGTATATATATAACTAAGTATTATTTCTTTATTTTAAGATTCATATTTCTCTGATATAACATTTTCTTTATATAGTCATAAAAATAATTAACATATAAACAAACTCAAAAATCATATGAGCTTATTAAAGACTAACCCACCACAACCCTTCGTGCGTGCAATTCAAAATAGAATGCTGTAAACAAAGATTAAAAAAAAACGGAGGCATAAATGGGGATAAATTTTTTATTAATATATATAAAAAAAATAAATTTATATTAAGTTGGTCGAAGAGAAGAAATTAAATATTTTGAATGTGTTCCTTTTGGTAGCAAAATGAATTCCCATCCCCCACCACACCGGGTTGATGTATGTTTGGGTGCATTTTATTTGCCAATGAGTCAACAAGTACATTTACTTGGAAAGTAAATTCTAAACTAAAATGGGTTGGGTAATAGACTATTACCCCCGCTTCATTTTCTTTCTATTAATTTATATTGAAGAGAAAAATGAAATATTTTTGGAAAATTACGTTTTGGTAGCAAAAAAAGGGGGGTGGGGGGGGGGAACATTCCCGCATCGCCCACCTGACACCGGTTGATGTATGTTTGGCGTAGCATTTAAATTGCCTGAGTCAACAAGTACTTTCTTGGTATAAATGGCAGAAGTTCCTACACTATGAAAATAGGGTGGGTAATAGACTAGTTACTCCACCGCGTTCAGTTTTCTGTATGTAGATAATGCAATTGTACATATGGTAAACGTCGGAGTGTCAGGCGCTTGGTATTACCGGGCAGTTTTAGTTTCATATTGAGAATTATACAGCTGGACATAGGATATAGAAGTTTTTTGAATAATGGGGAATCTAGAAATGTCGGATAAGCCACGTGGGATAAATTTATAAAACATCGTTATTTAAACCAATAAATTTTTTTGAAAGGATATGAAAAGAAACATATTTTTTTATTAAGAAAATGGAGAAATCTATTTGACAGTAGATTTATTCTTATTCCTCTAGTGCAGTTTGTAAATTTAAAGGTGAAATCTCGATGAAGAATCCCAATGAGTGTTAATTAATCAAGAGGCGAAAATTTGGCAAGTACAGTGTAAGATTGAATTAATAAAGTTCGCAATTCAAAATTTCTTAAAAATTGGTCCCTGATAAGCTTGGCGACCTTTAGTGACTTGAGATCTATTACTAAACGGCTAGTATCATGAAACCCTTGTTTTATAAATGAAAGAAGTAAATGGAATTTTCTAAAAATCTATCTAGGGTTGCGAATAGTTTCAAAATATCTTAGCCACAGTGATGATCAAATAAATGTTTCTTGGCTGCTGACGCAGTAATCTCCGCTGTGTTGAATCTCAATAACCCATGTGTTTGAACGGAAGGAATCATTGTATTCTGTAAAAATGATTTTTCTAATCAAACTTAATTATATGATTTTTACCTGCTACGGGGAAGAAATAATGAAATAATTAGTACGATTGTTTAAACAGTAATCCGGCTCCGGAATGGAACTTGTCGCCTAGCTTATTATCAGAAAGCTCCGGCTGGTTCTTTTCTAGAACCACTTTTCTTAGTATGGAGACCTTCTTAAACAGTGAACGTTGAAGGTCATAAGGCGGCGCCCAAACTCCTTTTAAGATTTAGCTTTAATATTTCATAAATGATTCAACTTGTTCTAGTTTGATTTTAATGAAATGAAAACGAAAAAAAATACTATAGATCAAATTATAAGTGTTTTAATATTTAAAATTCTACCGATAAGGAAACTTTATTAACTTAATTTTGCATATACTAAAGACATTTTCACTGCAAATATGCACTAAGCACTTTTTTTTTCTTCTAATCTTCGTCTTATTAATTGCGTAACTTGGACCTGGGTCAAAGATGGACTGCGTGAAGGAGACCTTTATCTTTCCGGCGAAACTGTATAAAGTTCATTGAGTAAATAGGTGTGTTAAAGTAATAAATGAAGGAGAAGAACAGCGAGATGATAGGTTTGTTGTTAAGAAAGAGCAATAATTTGATGCATGATATGACGTGAAACAAAGCCGTAGGGAAGATGCGAAGACAAGTTGTATGGGGGGGTGAATGATGTGTGTGCCTTTGTTAGTGAGAGAGAGGAGTGACAATATGGATGGATGTATTTTTAGAAAGGGTAAATTTGAAATTTGAAATGATTATGAAATGAAGAAAAAGATGAGAAGGAAGCGGTGAAAAGACCAGTTGGTGGTGGAGCTGATATGGTGTAAGTGTGCTGGGGCATGGAAAGGAATGAGATGTGGTAGGAGAACGAGCACAATAGCAGAGTTAGTGGTAGAATTTTGTTTCCTGTAAGCCTACTAGAATAACTAATGGTTGGTAATATTAAGTTTCGGTAAGGGTCCAGGCAGGTGTATATATAAATAATCTATATTGTCTTTCTGTCTGATCGGAGACTTTGTGCATATCGAAAGTGTGTCTTCGTAAAGTATAGTGAAAGGTAAAAGCTCATGCAATGAATATTGCATGAGCTTCTAATGTAGTTATTAGGATTTATTTATTCTAATACGATTATTAATGTATATATTCATTATCTTACAGGTGTTAATAGATAGATATCTAACCATGGCTTTCACAGTTGAGAAGCTATATACTTATTATTATTAAATGACTGGAATGATTTTTTATTTTGCGGATTAAACTTAATGAAGATAGTACAAAAGGAATATATGTTTTTTATTTGTGACTAGAAGAAAAGGAATCATTATGGATTGTTTTTCATATGCAAAATTAAGTTGGGTGGGGCATGGATGGAGAGGTAGAAAAAAAAAGAAGGGAAGTGGGTTCGATTAGTGAGGAGTTAAATGAACAAGGTTATAGGGAAAGAGGTATATGAGAGAACTTGCAAATAAGTCATTTGAGTGTGAAACAAGAAATAAATGAGCAAATCTGGACGGCAAATGAAGAAGCATTTGTTAGTTAGTGCGCAAGAGAAGTATGTGGGTGTGCTAAAGTATGAAGTAAAATGTCAATAGTGAATGTTGGAATGAAGAGGTTAGTGCCAGCGATTGGAAAAAGTAGAAAAATATGTTTTGGTTGGATGTGCTTAAATGTCGACTGATAAGGTTTCGGAAGACAGATTGTATGGAAATATAGAACGAGGAAAAAGAAAGGTAAAAGTTGCCTAAGCAGGAGAAGAAAAAAAAAAAGAGAGGTAAATGAAAAGCTTCGCAAAGGAACAGACCCGTAAACGGAATCCAATTCAGTAAAGAGGTATTAAACGTTAAGAGAGAGTAAGGGAATCTTCGTAGATTAATGAATGAGGGAATGGTGCTTTCTTGACTGATGACATGGACGTGAGAAGGCGTGGAGGGGAAACTTCATAAATCGCATAAAAATTAGCAGTGATCGAAAGAGGTGATAGTAGATCTGTGTGGGGGTTTGTATGGTGTAGAAAGTAGGTATTTTTGGGAGTATTTGTAGGGAATAGGTAATAGGTAGAGTGAAAAGGTGAAGAATGGTAAAAGTCAGCAGGTATAGATGGAATGTCTGGTGAAAATGATCAAGAATGGAGAGATTGTGATTGAACTTGATTAATGAAGGTTGTATAACAAACTTTTCTAGGTCGATGGCGATTGTGAGAAATGGTTTGGAGGAGAGCAGTGATAGTACCGCTATATAAGACTTACCATTGTCAGGAAAAAATGTAGAAAGTATACACAGAAACGAGTTTATGGTAAGTATTGTAAAAACAGGTTTTGTACACTTTGTCTTGCTATTCGAAGAGTTCATCGATATTGACTAAACCGTTGATTATTAAAAAACAAGGGGTATTTAGAGGTGGTAGAGGATGTGTATACTTTAAATTTACAATTAAAGCCGACGAGGAGAAAATGAGAGAATAAGTTGTATAAATTGTATTTGGGTTTATGGACTTTCCACAGTAGCATGACAGGATGAAATAAGGGAAGTTCTGTGTCAGGTGTTAGGATATATAGTGTTGGTGGTGAGGACTTCTGCATGGAATCAAAAGTATGTATGTTTCGATAGTGAAAAAATTTAAATAAATAATTGAGCTAAAAAGTGTAAATGGCTGATACATTCAATAAACGAATAGGCTTGAATGTGTCTATGTCTCCATGGCTTTTTTAATTTGCATATGGGATGGGGTGATAAATTAAATTTAAAGATGGGGTGGAGGGAGGGTGTGTTGACTGATAGAAGATGGGAGAAATTTCGATAGGCAAGTAAGACAACAAAATATGAAAGTGTATTTGTTTTTATGTGGAAATAAGTGTGAGGAAAGTGTTGAGAAGAATTGTTGAAAGGTGTGGCAGGTGTGTACCACGCCCGAGGGGGTTTTGAAGGTATATGTTTGATATAATAACGTGATAGGTGTGGTGAGGATGTTTGTATGGCGGAGCACTGGAGACAATAATCCGAGTTTAAATATATGGGCTATATGTTGAATGAAAGGGAACTGGGATGACGTTGCAGGGGTGTACTGAGGAGTTCAAGAGTGGTAGGAAGGTGGGCCTGGAGCAATAAAATATTTGAGAGATGCAAGGGGATGTCTTGTGTGCTGAGTGGTTATTATAATGAGGGTAATGTGTGTTCCCGTATTGAATGTATGGTAGCGAAACTATGGGGGCGTAATAAGAGGTATATAGATTATAATAAATCTCATTGAATATATCTAGTGAATTGTGCTCTAGGTTTGATAGAAAGTGAGGAAATGCGTGTTCGGGAGCGTTGGGTGAAAAAATGAGTGTCTAAAAAAGAGGAGTGCGAAGACTTGGTTCAAGCTAGAAAAAGTGGGTGCATAATTATGAATAATGGCTGGGGTTTTGTATGAGAATACATTTGTGGTGGGTCTGGCCCAGGCGAATAAAACAATAGCATTGACGAGAATGCAACCACAATTGGTTGTGCAAGACCTCAAGGGGTGAATTTTTTGGAGTTTAGGCGTGGCAACTTACGGGTAGGAGGTTAAAGTGGGGCTTTCGCTTATCGACTTAAGTCATGTTTTTCTGGGAGTAGATAATTCATTTACCTAATAAAAAAATGAATTGAAAAGGTGACGCTAACCCTCCTGAATTATGGAAGATAAATGATAGAAAATATCCAAAATTGAATAAACATGTAAGAAATGATTGATTATGCCTAGAAGATCAGATTTCAATTTTTAAATTAAAAAAAATTCAAAAGTGTATTTCCTCATATTATTGTCTTAGCAATTCATACAGTAGTCATTAATTTTCTCAAAAAAATATTAATTTTAAATTTGATTACAGTTTTACCGAGAAAAACTGAATAAAAAAAAAAAAAAAAAAAAAAAAAAAAAAAAGCTTAGGTTCGCCTCGTCTCTGAACAATATTAAAAAAATATGTGTCAGATTTACACAATCTGAAAGAGGGTTAAAAGTCTCTCAAATATTTATACTCAACAATAGGACTTCTGGGAACGTTATTGTTTTGGCTGTTTCAAATTGAACATGGTGTACCAGATTTAAAATGACTAGGTATGTAAATAAAAAAGAAAAAAAGCACAAAATAAAAGTTGTGTGACTAGTTGAATTCAATTAAATAAATAAATAAATAATAAAAAAAAATGATTAAAAAACCAGACCATCTCTTCTCTCTTCTACTCTCTCTCTGTATAACCCTTACATTCTGTTTACTTAGTGATAAATGAGAGCAATATTGACGTGCTAAGTTACTAGTAGAATAAAGTACTTGAAATCCGTGATAGGCCTCACAAGCCAGAACAATCATCCGTAGGCACGTGAAAACTCAGGGGTATTATTCGAAGTATCCTACTGAGAGGAATAAGCAAATTCCTTTTACGTTCTAAATGGGTGAAGTAAGTAATTTATTCATTTATTTTTATCTTTTTGAAAAGGAAGTTTTTTTTTTATAATATTTACTAAAACTTATGCAAAAATACAAGCATTTAAATTTTTTCAGTGTAAATATTTCTTTTTGAGGTGTTGATGTTACCAGCTTGTCTAAACATACTTTCACTGAAGACACCAAAGGGAAAGGATGAGCAGCAGATGTTACCAGATTGGTTAACCATCTGTGACTGAAGAAACTAAATAGAGAGGCATAGGTATTTTGTTACAAGGTCTAAAAAAAGATATGATATCTTCTTAACATTTTAAAATTTAAAATACTTAGTGGTTATACTTGTAAACTAATGAGTAGGTATGTTTATATGCATTTATAGCGAGAACTACATAAATTTAACAAGTGTTTGAAAGTTGGGCTAATAGACTCAGCTATAATGCAAACTGGTCAATTCATGGCCTCCAGCGGAGCAAAAGGTGTTTAGACGCAGATTATTCATGCATTCCGGCGAGTTACATAATAATAATAATGAAAATAATAATTAATGAACTAATAATAATAATAATAATAATATAATAATAATTTTATAGTAGGGAAGAGTACACGGAAATCCATTGAAATTACCTTTCATTTTTTATTTAAAGGTGCACCTTTCTCTTTTGCGTTCATCTTCTTTACAACACTCATCCTCAGGCAACATATTACTAACCACCATTTATCCACATATCAGTATACACATACTTAATGTACACACCCCTCTTCTAGATACCACCTTACAGACATACCTACTACACCTATCCATTATGTGTGGGGGAGAAGATTGCCCGCACGATCGTAATGTCCTTCGCTGTCGTGAGAAAGTGCGACTAAGGGAACGGTGGTAGTTGGGTTGCTGGCTGCTTACTACCATCTATTTCTTGCCAGGTATGCTATGCATGGCCCGGAGAAGGTCGTGATCGCCGTAAAACCGCACTTCTATCTTTCGGCGAAAATTGTATGATATGATGGGTACATGGAATGTCAGAGGAATAAATGTTGAGGAGAAGAGGAGAGAGGTGATGGATGTATTTAGAAAGGGAAATTTGATTTGCTCGCTGTGACTGAAACAAAAATGAAAGGAAACGATGAAAATGAGTGGTGTGGTGTGAAATGTGTGTGTGCTGCTGGTGTGGAAAGGAATGAGAGGGAGAGAAGGAGTTGCAATTTTGATGAGTGACCTGTGGTACAAAGCTATGGTAGACTTGTGGTGTGTGAGTCCTAGAATTCTAATGGATTAAATTTAAAGTTTAAAAGGTCAAGGTATTGTGTGGTGGTGTTGACGTATGGTCCATCTGAGGGAAACGTATGAAGAGAGTACGATTTTTTGGGGGATAATCTGAAATGATGTTCTGGATGGGGTAGTAGGAGCTTCCAGATTGATGTGTCGGAGACCTGAATGGTTGGCATAGGTGAGTCAAAAAAGGGTGGTATAAACAGGGGTTTGGGGTGTTCGGAGAAAATGATGAATGGTTATGTGATTGATTCCTGTGAAGAGAGAGGTATGTGTTAAGTATAATTTCGTTAAACACTGAAGAGTATCCATAGAGTATCCTAGAGTTGGTGTAGGTAGAGATGGTAAATCGAAGTGAAAAGTATGATGATTTGTGTTGGTGTAAGAAGGAGATGTTGAAATGTGTTGGATGTTTAATCAGTGAGGGGTTTTTAGGAATGGGATTATCAATCATTTGTTGTTTCAATGTAAAAATTAAGTTAAGTGGGGGCTTGGATGGAGAAGGAAGGTAATACGGAAGAAAGTAGGTAAAATTAAGAGTGAGAAGTTAGATGAACAAGACAATAAAGACAAGTATGTAAGATAGCGTCGCTATAAAATAGGTTGAATGTGAAAACAAGATGATACTGAACAAATCTGGGGCAAATGAAGGAAGATTTTATGTTAGCAGAGAAGTATGTGGATGTGCTAAGGTAGGAGGTAAGAATGTACAGTGAGTGGTGGGATGAAGAGGTGAGGCAAGCGGTTATAGGTAAAAAAAGAAGCGTGTGGTTGAATGTACTCAAAGCAAATGATGAATCTACAAAAGAAGATGCTTGGATAATTTATAGAGGAGGAAAAAACGAAATACTAAGAAGGTGCATACGTAGGAGGAAAGAAGAGGTAAATGAACAGTTTGGAAGGAGATGAATGGGGACTTGAGAAAATAGGAAGCTCTTTCGGAAGGAAGCGCGAAAGGTTTAAGAATGAGAATAGGGGTAACCTGCTTAGAATAATGAATAGGGATGGTGTTTTTTTTGTGACTGATGGAAAGGATGTGAGGGGAGTGTCGGAAAAGACACTTCGAAAATCTGCAATAATTTGACAGTAATGAAGAGGTGATAGTGGAATTGTGTGTGGGTTTGATGGTGGCAAGAAGGAATAGGTATTTTGGGGAATGAGTTTATTAGCAAGGAGGAGGAATTGGTAGAGCGAGAGAAATGTGAAGAATGGTAAATCTGCATGGTTATGAAGAATGAAATTACTGGTGAATTTCATCAAGAACAGAACGGAGGCGAGATGGTGATAGATTGGATTTGGAATTTGTGTAATATAAAGCGTTATGGGAGGGTATAGTTTCGAGAGATTGCACGAGCAGTAATAGTACCTTTATATACAGGGTTGGAAAAAAGACTTTATAGGAGGAAATAAATTTTTTTTGAGTGTTGTGGGAAGGTATATGGCTGGTATTTTGGTCGAAAGAGTGCGTCGAGTGACTGAAGGACTGATTGGTGAAGAAAAGGTGCGTTTAGAAAGAGTGGTAGACGGAATGTGTGGATCAAATCTATTACATTGAAACAATGAGGGAGAAAAAGATAAATTGTATTAGGTTTTATGGATTTGCAAAACAGGCGTATGATATGGGTTAAGCATAGGGAAGCTCTATGTCAGTGTTAGTGAATAATGGTGTTGTGGAGGCTTCTCTGGAGAGTGAATCGAAAAGTATGTATGGACGATAGTGAGACGCGTGTGTAAGAATAAATGGTGTCAGAGTGATTGGTTTAGGATTAAATAGCGGAATGAGACAGGGTTGTGTTGATGTCTCTCTTGGTTATTGCTATTGTATATTGGATGGGGTTAATGAGAATTCGAGGTAGGATGGCGCGGATGTGTTAGAATGGATGGGAATGCGAGGATAATGAGT
>JABUQX010094509.1:0-33566 GCA_015478945.1 Trachelipus rathkii | reverse complement strand
TTTAAAAATAGTAGGGGTGCTAAAAGATAATAAACACACCTGCTCAAAAACAAGTTTAAAGAACAAAGTTAATTTTCAAAGACGAGAAAAATTAAATCCGACCATATCACATCCGAGTCATATAGAATAAGGATGTTACTCCGACCAATCACAAGTAACGAAAAACATTTCCTTCTTACCCTACTTAAAGGATCTTACCGATCCAACATGTTGCAGTTTGAAATATATTTATAAATAATAATAATAAAACAATTGAAATAATGCATTTGAATTACCTTTTGACTTGGTATTAGGCTTAAATCACATGGGATACAAAAAGCTTATCCTAAATTTAGGCCTTAAATTTAGGCCTATCGTAGTTATTGCACCACATTTTTACAGAAAAAGGGTCAGTTCTGAAATATATTTTGACCTAGAATTAGGCCTAAATCGCCCGGCTACAAAAGGATGTATCTAAAGTAAGCCTAAAGTAGTTATTTAACACATTACAGAGAGAGGGTCCGTTCGTATCGTAAGAGTGCGGGTTGTTTGTTTTCTCGTGATGATTGTCAATGTACATAGATAAAATAATAATAATAATAATAATAATAATATAATAATAATGAAAATAATAATAAATAATTAAATAAGAATAATAATAAGAAAAGCCGAATTATTAAAAACTTGAAAATATTTTTAGTTAACCGATCGAAACGAATAATAAAAATGTAACGTGAAAGAATTGTTATTTTTAAATAACAACTTAGAAAGATTTTAAATAAAATACATGTTATGTTACAGCGAAGAACTATTTTGTATATTTTTATACTGATTACCATGCTTCAAAGATGATGTAAGCAGTAAGTCATTAGAACAAAACGTGGCATAGCGTGTAGAGGGGTGCTAGGGGCCGACCTTACTGATTTACTGATTTATTGCTTTAAGGTTCGTAAAAGTATATGTTTTATTAATAAATTCATAAAATTTTAGTAAAAGTTATTTTAAAACTTGATACTATATAAAATTATATAAACAAAAAGTATAACAAGACAAAAATAAATTCTTTGATAAAGATAATGATTGAATTTATTATAGAATTTTAATGAAACTAATATTTTGTTATATTTTTATGAGTAATATAAAGTACGTGTTTATTAAAACATAAAATGTTTAATAAATTATACGTTATATGTGTAAGCTGAGTGTGCGTGTTGTGTGGGTGTGTGCTGGTGGTGTGCTGTAAGTAAAGCTGTGATCGTAAGTAAATTCTGTGTGTATGTAGGGAGAAATCTGTGTGTGAGGTAAGTAAATCTGGTGTGAGTGTAAGTAAATCTGTGTGTGAGTGTAAGTAAATCTGTGTGAGTTAAATGAATCGCTACATTCAAGTGTCTGTAAGTAAATCGTGTTGAGTGAAGTAAGATCTGTAGTGTGGCAGTGTGTGTTTTCTGTGTGTGTGTTGTGTTGTAAGTGTAATGTAACATTGGCAGTAAAGAATAGGTCATAGTGAATGTGTGTATAAGTGTCATAGTGTAATTGTCTATGGATGTGTGTGTGTGTGAACGCGTGTGTATAAGTGTAAATTAAGTTCTCTACCTTTGAGTGTCAAAGTGAAAAGTATATGCGTGTCATTTACAAATATATGATTCAGTGAGTGGTGTGGTGTGTGTGTGTGGTGTGGTCTAAATACATAATAACAATAGGAGTTGTACCTTCTCTGGACTAGGTATATAATAAAAAATAAAATAAAATAATAAATAATAAAAAATTTAATAATAAAATAAATAAAAAATTAATAATAAAATAATAAAAAGTATTAAAACAAAAATAAAAAAACATAATGTTATATAATGAGTTAAAAAGCAGTAATAACAATGGAGTTAAAGCAGTTTAAAGGCAGTAAAAAACAAAAGCATACTAATCCCTTAGGTGTTAGATAACCTAGTTGATTTACTGATTTATGCTTAAGGTATGTGATGTTAATAAATATAATGAGTTAAAGCAGTAAAATATATGAGTTAAAACTAGTAAAAACATGAGTTAAAGTAGTAAAACAGTAAACAAAAGCTTACTAATCCCCTTGGTGCTATGTAACAACCTCTATTGATTTACTAATTAATGCTTTCAGCTATTTAATGTTTGAAGAAGATGTGAGTTTAAATCTATTAGAAGATATGAGTGTTAAAGGCAGTTGTAAAACATGAGTTTAAAAGCAGATAAACGCAGTAAACAAAAGCATGACTAACCCCTTGTTCGCTATGTAACACCTCTATTGATTACGCTTTAAGGTATGTAATTTAATAAAATATGTGAGTTAAAGCAGTAAAACTATGAGTACTAAAGCAGTAAAACATTGAGTTAAAGCAGTTCAAAGCAGTAGAAACAACGCCTACTAACCCCTGTTGCTAGTAACACCTCTATTGAATTTACTATTACTGCTTTAAGGGTATGTAATTTAATAAATATGTGAGTTGAAAGCAGTAAAACATATGAGTTAAGCAGTAAAGCAAAAGCATACTAATCCCTTAGGTGTTACGTAACACCTCTATTTGATTACGGATTACGCTTTAAGGTATGTATATGTTAATGTGTTAATAACTTTCGTTACAGTGTGTAGTAAGGAATAAAATTTTATATATCAGACATCTAGGTTTTTTTTCTCTTACATACAATTTTAAAAATTATAAATTAAAAAGTAGTAAGGAAAATATAGAAAATGTCCGTTAATGAGTTACAGTTTGTAGGATCGCGAAATTTTTTAATAAAAATTTTTAAGTATGAAATAAAATGAAGACTCGTAGATATATATATATATATATTATATATATTTTCATTCGTGCGGGAATATTGCGACTGCGGGCACACGCGGCTGGCTGGTTACCTGGAATATGGCGCCTGGCGGGGCGCCGCGCGACTGGGGACGCGGGCGGTGTCGCACTCGGGATGCGGGTTGGACTGTCTTTGCGGCTGAGGGCGCATGCTGCGCCTTGTTGTTCCAAATGACATAGGGAAAGACATCAATATTAGCTTTGTTCTATGATGTAGGTAGTAAAAGTTAGAAAAGGTTTTAGAAAATGCTAACCATAGTAGGAAGCATTCCTAGCAACTTATAATATACACCAATCGGCAAGTGTCTATGGGTAAGTGTAAGTGCCTATGGCAGGTAAGTGTCTATGGGTAGAATGTAAGTCTATGACGAGTTGTAAGTGTCATAGTGAAAGGGTGTATAAGTGTCATAGTGGAAGTGTCTATGGATGTGTGTAGGTATGTGTGTATAAGTGGACATAGTGTGTATAAGGGTCTAGAAAAGGACTAACTCATAGTAGGAGGCATCCTAGCAACTTGTAATATACACCATCGATCCTCATACCTTATAATCTAGGGGTAGACACCAGTAGGGCTATTCTAGGCTCAGGAGAGGCTAGAAAAGGCTTGAAAAAGTTGGCACTCAGTTGGCACTATGTGGCACTCACCTGGCACACTATGCGGCACTCACTTGGCACTCATTGCACTCCACTTGGCACTCACCCAGCACTCATTGGCACTCATTGGCACTCACTTTGGCACTTCACCTGCACTCACACAGACTCAGGAGAATAAAGATCATTAAGAACACTAATAGAACATCACTAGATACATACGTTCAAGATAGGAACGAAATATGTGACGGTGGGACACGAGTGGCCAAAAAATTTAGCGTGGGCCAACAATTGCACCCATGGTTATTTTCTGCAGGTCAAGCCGAAAAATATCATGGCTCCAAACAAGGTTAAGACATTCAAAAAAGGGCTAATTCCCTAAAGGAAGGAAAAAAAAATTACCGTGGGTCAAAATTGACCCATGTATCTGGCAAGGTCAAGGCCGAAATATCATGGCAAAAAGTTAAGACATCAAAAAAAGGTCTAAGTCCCTAAAGGAAGGACGAAAATTACCGTGGGTCAAAAATGACCCATGGTATACGGCAAGGTCAAGCGAAAAATATCATGGTCAAACAAGGTTAAGACATCAAAAAAGGGGCTAAGCCCCTCAAGGAAGGACGAAGAAATTACCGTGGGTCAAACATTGACCCATGGTAATCTGGCAAAGTCAGAAGGCCGAAATATCAATGGTAACTAAGGTTAATACATCAAAAAAGGGAAGCCCCTAAGGAGGACAAAAATTACGTGGGTCTAACAATTGGACCATAGGAATCTGCAAAGCTTTGGAGAAAAGCGTCAAAGGACCAAAAAGGTAAGACATCAAAAAATAGGCGACAGCACCTAAAGGGTCGCAAAAATTTAGGGTGGCGAAAATTGACCCATATAAGACCAAAGGTTGGTCGAAAAATTAGGGTTGGGGTACGTACAACGGTTGCTGACGCATCCGTTTGGCGCAACCCTTCTCGAAGGGTTGCAAAAATTAGTGTTGCCGAAAAAATTAGGGTTGCCAAAAAAATTAGGGTTGCCAAAAATTAGGTTGCCAAAAATTACCGTGGGTGTAGTGAGTTGTAATAAATCTTTGAGTGTATGTAAATCTGGTGAGTGTAAGTAATCTGTTCGTGTGTAAGTAATCTGTGTGTGAGTATGTAAGTAAATTCTGTGGTGGTGTGTGTATGTTATGTAATAAATCTGTGGTGTGAGGATGTAATAAATCTTGTGTAGTTCAGTAAATCTGTGTGAGTTGTAACGTAATCGCGTTGTAAGTTAATCTGTTGTGTGATGTTTTTTTCTTCTAAGTAAAAATGTTGTTTATATGCTGTGTGTGTGTCTGTGTGTGTGCGCTGTAGGTGTTTCAAGTTAGGATGATCCATACAACGTTCAAGTAGGAAACGAAATATGTGCCGGTTGGGCACGTAGTGGTTAAAAAATTAGCGTGGCGCCAAAAATTGACCCATGATCTGGCAGCTTTGAGAAAAAGGTCAAGTACAAAAGATGACCCATGGAAGGACAAAGGTGGTCTGAAAAAATAGGCAGTGGCGTGACGTATACAAACGGTTGCTTGTACGCAACCGTTTGCGCTACCCTTCTTCGACAGGTTGCAAAAATTAGGCTGCCGAAAAAAATTAGGGTTGCCTAAAAATTAGGGTTGCCAAAAAAATTAGCGTGGGCAAAAAATTTTGGGTCCTCAAAAAATTTGGGTTGCCCAAAAAAAGGTCAAAGGCCAAAAAAGGTCGCGGTCAAAAAAAGGTCTAGGCCAAAAAGGTCAAGGCCAGGTAAAATATTGGAGCCCAAAAAAGGTCAAGCCAAAAAGGTGGCCAAAAAGGTCAAGGGCCAAAAAGGTGAAGGTCAAAAAGGTCAAGGTCAGGTAAAAATTTGGTTATCATTTTTTACCCCAAGGTAGGTCCATATATGGGAATAAAAAAATTTGGGTTATCATTTTTTCCCCCAAAGTGGGTGTCATATCCCCCGCCTACTACTAACGAGGATAACTAGTAATGTATTCTGTATGTAGGTATGTATTGTATGTATGTATATAACTATTATATATATATATATATTATATACTATATATATATATAATATATAATATATATATATTATATAATATATATATATATAATATTATATATATAGTATATATATATATATATACTATAATATATATTATATATATACTTCATTTATATAAGATTATATATATATATATTATATATAATATATATATATATATATATATATGTAGTGTGTGTGGTGTACATGTAGATGCAATGCCATGTTTATGGCTTATAAAGAAAAAGAGTATCTCAATTGTCGGGCAATTTTTATTATTTATTCATTTTTTTAAATAACCTTAAAGTTCCTAGTCTTGGAGTTCGAAGAAATAAAGAATAAAAGAAAAGACGTTTAATTGAATCCCACCAAGAAGACGTGATAAAGTAGCGGCCCCAATAGGAAACTTACCTGATAACGTCTGCACTCACTCCATCGCACAAAACAACTAACTCCCAAGGCAACACTACAGGAACCTTCGGAAGCTTGTGCAAGCGGTTAAAAAAATTTTCCCCATCTTTCTCTCCCCTTTCATTTTATAACTCAATTAGTTAGCATGACAAATGAACAGGAAAACCTGTGGGTTACTCCCAAAATTTCCTCAAACCACACCAATCGCAGCCATCGTGTCTGTCCCTGAAAACGAACTCATCCTCACAAGCCTGATACAAAATATTGGGAAGGTCCAAGCTTCGCACGTTGGTTAGAGGATCGTTTAAGAAACATTGCAAACTTCAAGCACAACTCAAACAATGCACCGCAGAAAAGCACCAATTATTACAAGCAAAAACAAATTCATTTAACTAGATTGTAAATCTGAATCTTCTAATGAAGTGTACAACTCTTCCGAATAGAACAAATTCGAAGATTCACCATACTCTACGCTCCACTAGTTTTGACCAGAAGACTTCCTCACACTTTGAAGCATTTGAACCTAATACTAAAATTTAAATTCATACATAAATAACCATCTTTCAAACGACGAAATTTAAGATAAGTTTTAGTGTCTAACTTAACTTAACTTTTTAGTTTTAGTTATTTAATTTATACATTAAACACATACTGTATTACTGTCACATACAATTTTAGCTTTATTTTAAAGTTTTTAAATAAGAGTTTAAGTATAAGTTTGTTTAAGTTTCTTTTCATTCGTAAATTTGTCAAGCTGTGCGGTGTGGATTTTTAACTGTATGGCGTTTCTATATACTTACATATTTACCGCCCGTGTTACTATTAGTCTCTGTTTCCATCTTTATAAACACAATATAATATTTTTATTTTTAAGGTTTATAAATATACTGCATTTACTTATTTTTGCTTTGTTTATTTTTTTGTACTGTGATATATATATATATATTATAATATATATAATAATATTATATATATATAATATTTATATATATATATATATATATATTATATATATATTACTATAATAGTTATATATGTGTGTGTGTGTGTGGTGTGTTGTGTGTGTGGTGCTGTGGTGAGTGTCGCCATCGTCGCGTTTTTTTTTGTTTTTTTTACTAAAACTCAACAGTCGAGTTTTGGTGCGAATTTTTTGGTTGGCTGTTGAGGGGCGATTGTATGTGCTTGTTTGTGTGAGTGTCTGTTTGGTGACTGGACAGAGAAGACGTAGGTGAAGGAGCAGGTTCAAGTTCTCTATTGACTTTGCATCCGCGTGGTCTGAATGATAACCATAATCGTGAATATCACCTCTCTAATTCTTCTACCTAACATTTTATTATTGTCTGAAACTCAGGTAGCTAGGGATTCTTTTTCAAATAAACTTAATATCTCCAACTATAACTTTTTCTATAATTTCCGACTAAATGGTGGAGTCTGCGCCTATATAAGCATTAACACTCCTGTAACACGTCGTGAGAATCTTGAATCTCCTAACTTCGATGTTCTATGGATTAAAATCTTTCATCGCCTACTACTACAATATTCTTGTGTTTCTGCTACTGCTCCCTAACGGAACAGATTTTTCATCCTTTTTTGGAATATCTTACTTTACTCTCATAAGACTCTTATTTCTTCCCATCCAAATGCTGAGGTCCTCTATTTAGGGGATTTCAATGTACATCACATTGAGTGGATTGGCTCCTCTCATACTGATACAGGATGGGAGGAGGCCAAAACATTCAGTATTCTCAAAGATCCTGAACAGTTAATTAAAGAACCTACACACATCCCAGATCGACCTAACCAATTCTTGAACACGCTTGATTTACGTTTCACCACTACTCCTTTTCGAAATAAATACACCATTTTCCCTCCTATCGGTAACTCTGAAAATCGTGTAGCTCTTAATTTTAAAACTTTTTCTCCAGCAACTCCACCATGCCCCAAACGTACTTTCTGGCCCTTTGATCGGGCTAATTTGGGGGGCGTTGCGTCGTTTCTTTGCAAAATATGCTTGGAGTGAATCTTGCCTTGACTCGGAGGACGCTTTGGTCACTGCTGAAAAGATAGGGTCCGTAATCATCGAGGGTATGAGCTGGTTCATTCCATCTTCAGCTAAATCTTTTTGTCCACAAAATCCATGGTCGATAGAGAATGTTCTCGCTCCATTCAGGAGAGAGGCATTGTCTATCGGGCATGAAAAAACTCTCGTTCTCCTTTCACTCTTACTAATTTCCATTCTGATCAGAATCGTTGCAGGCTAAGCGTGCTTTTACTAAAAGAAAGTGCGACAACCTACTTGGCTCTCCTACTGATAAAAATTTATGGCCTCTTGCCAAAAACATCTCTAATAACTTTTGTAAATCTGCCTTTCCTCCACTTATTCGCTCTGACGGTTCTGAAGCGAACTCTCCTGCTGAAAAGGCTAACCTCTTCGGCCTCTTTTTTCCATCTAATTCTACCCTGGACGATTCCGGCATCCCCTCACCTGATGATTTCTCCTCTTCTGCGTTTCCTGATGCTTCTTCCCGTGATACGCATGATCGGGTGCATGAATTCTGAAGATCTATGAGCGTCAGGAACGCTAGTGGCCTGGATGGCATTCCTCCCCGTGTTTTGAGGGAGTGTGCTTCTAAGCTGGCCCCTATCCACGTTCAACTCTACTTTCTATACCTTAACACTAGTACATTTCCTCAGTGTTGGAAGAGCGCATAAGTCCAGCAATCCTAAAAGGTAGCCCTCTGATCCTTCTAACTAACCGTCCTATAGCTCTCACTGTATTGCTATCTAATTCTGTTGAACTCTTCCTTGAACTTCTCATTTCCTGATCATCTGGAGTCTCATCCCTTCTTTCAATTCATCAGTATGGCTTTTCGAACGCTTGAGGTCAGCTGGTGGACTTATCTCCTCATCTAAACTGATTTTCATGGTCGTCTGCCCTTAGGACTGTGGAGTCTTGTGTGGTGGCGCTCAGACATATTAAAAGCTTTTGATTAGTATGCATGCAGCACTGCTCTCATAGTCCCTCCTTGAGGTTTTCGCCTTCTCTTTGCGCGGCTTACTACTTGTCAAGTTTACTCTTCGACGCTCCAGATCAGCCACTCGTGATGGAGCGACTCTTCCTGTCTTTCCTGTGATTGTGTGTTCCTGCAAGTCTGTCTTTATCTCCAGACACTTTGTGATGTAATGATGTGAGAAGAGCTGGTGGAACACTTCGAAAATCAGCAAAACATTGGCGTAATAAAAGCGTGATAGTTTAAATATATGTAGGGTTTGTATGAAGTTGTGGGCAACGAAGAAATAGTATTTGGGAGGCGGGCGGCTCACATAGTGGAGAGCCGTAAGGGTAACTAAGGTGAGGAAGGTTAGAATGGTTAACTATCTGCACAGGCATTTATATGATCACTTACTGGTTGCAAATAACAGAATGCTAGGACAGATGGATTGAATGGATTTGTTAGTTGTTTAACAAAGGTGTGATGGAGGGTATAGTTCGTCCGACGTGCTTGTATAGAGAACAGAATAGCTACCCTTATTATAACAGTGGTATGGCCGGGATAAGAAGAACTATAGGGGAATTAGTTATTGAGTGTAGGTAGGGAAGATCTTGTGCTGGTATTCTGTCTTGAAAGAGCTACGTCGACGTGACTGAGGACTGATTGCGTGACACAGGTGGTGATTTAGAAGTGAAGAGGATGTCTGTTGATCATAATTTTTACATTGAAACAATGATTGCAGAAATGAGAAAAAACGAAGAATAAATTATTTAACGCTTTATGAGTATTTTCAACAGGCGCTTTGATAGAGATAATAGGCGGAAATCGTGTGGCAGGTGTTATTGAAATATATTGTGCTGGTGGTAGGCTTCTGAATTAAATCAAAAGTAATATATGCCAGATAGGTGAAGCGTGTGTAGAAATAAATGGAGTCGAGAAGTGATTGGTTTATATTAATAGAGGGTTGAGGCATGGATGTGTTATGGTTTCCGTTGGTTCATTAAAATTTGTATATGGATTGGTATGAAAGAATTCGAGGTGAGCGTAGAAGGATGAAATTTGTATAGAAGATGGAGGAATAGAAGAGTGGAATGTACTGCCTATTATATGCGAGTGATTTGGTTTTGTTTGGTGAAACCCAAAAAAGTTTGAGAGGAATTGGTAGAGTGGGTGGCGAGTGGGTAAAGAAGGGGCTGAAAGAAATGGTCGATCAGAGTTTTAGGTTGAGTGAGTGAGGAAGAGTCCCGTGTGAACTATGATTAAATGATGAGCAACTGAGAACAAGTATCCCAGTTTTAGTATTAAGATATATGTTAAATTATCAAGGGAAAGCGGCGATATAAATCAGAGGAAAGAATGATGATAGAAGGATGGTTGCGAGCAAACAAAATCTTTGGTCGGATGTAAGGACTAAGTCTAGTGAACTAGGGTTTTGAATGAGGGTTTATATTGTTCATGTGTTAAATAATAGTGTGAACTATGTCTGTAAAAGGTAATAGGACTTTAATGTGCAACTGTTCAAATGACCAATGTAAGGGTCTTGATATTTGCGCAGGAAAATTTGATAAAATGAGGAATAAACTTGTGTGGTGCGAAGAAAGGAGTAAGGAGAGAATAAATGAAAGTTATGTATGAGATGGTTTGTTCAGTGCGAAAGGATGAATGGATAGTACGAGATTGTTAAAGCGGATGCATATAGTGGGAGGGTTGGGAACCACGCTGGAGACCGAAGAAAAGTGAAACAGACAAAATTGATGAATGTTGAAAGCAGAAATTAGTGAGTTTGGCAGCAGGCGAGATATAAGTGCATAATAGAGTGAATGGCGGGGTTTGTATGGGGCATGGTTTGTGGGCCACCTGGGCAAAGGGATGAACCCTTACATTACGATTTACCATAGTGAGGGTTCCGTCGCGCCCATGAAGCTCTAGATGGATTTCTGTTCTGTGACGAGTTCTCACTAATTAATGGTACAGAGGGGGCGGTAAGGCTGGCTTTCCTTTCGACTTTGGCCATTTTTCTACCTGCTTGTCTGTGTGCCGATTGTCTATATCTCTCACGCGTTTACCCACAGTCTGGGCAGAAAAAGAATATATATATATATATAATATATATATATATATAATATATATATAGTATTATATTATATTATTTAGTAGGTGAGTGAACCTTATAATATATATAGTATTATATAAATATATATGAGAGAGTATATAATAGTATATATATGATATAAATAGGTTATTCTTTATTTATGTATTCGTGTATGCTTATGTTTGTGTTATTAATAATTTGTTATAAATAATTATTTTCCTTAACTTTTTACTGTATCTTATCATGGTCATATTTTCATTGTTTTGTTAATTTCTATGAGAGTGTATATTATTATTTTGGGTTAATTTTTAAAGTGATTATATATCATAGATATATTAATAATTAATATATTAATTACTTAAAGTGATGAATAATAATAATAATAATAATAATAATAATAATATAATAATAATAATAATAATAATAATAATAATAATAATTTTTTTTATATAGTTTAATTAAACCATTTCCAATACATTTATTTTATACTCGGTTGATTAATTGACCATTGTTCAAACTTCTAAATGAAACAAGAACAAAAAATGCCGATTAATTTTTTTTTGTTGGTATATGTGTGAAGTTTTGAGTTATAGATTTTAAGTGCTAACCTTGGTAAAATGAGTTTTCAATTTAGAGCATATGATAAGTTTTTTTTCTTGGTAAGTTTCTCTTTGCTTTCTAAATTAATCGTTCTTGAAAACCCCTGGGTCTCTTTCTCCCTTAGGCTTTGTCTACGTTTTAAACATTTTAATTCCCTTTTGTGTTTTAGTTAATATAGTTTTACGTTACAATATTTTGAGATGAGGTAATTAATAGGGAGGAAGTTGAAGAATGGTAAATCAGCAGGTATAGGTGGAATTACTGGTGAAATAATCAAGAATCTAGGTGGGATTGTGATTGACTGGTTATAGAAGGTGTGCTACAATTCGTTTGTAGAGAGTATAGTTCCGGAGGACTGAAGGAGAGCAGTTATAGTACCCTCGTATAAGTGTAAGAGGAACTGTAGAAACTATTAAGGGAATTAGTTTATTAGTGTTGTAGGGAAGATATATGCTGTTATTTTAGTTGAAAGAGTGCGTCGATTCACTGAGTAGTTGATGATTTAGGAACAAGGTGCATTTAGAGGTGGTAGAGGATGTGTAGATCAAAATTTTTATTTTGAAGCAGATGAATGTGAAAACGAAAGAGAGGTGAAGAGGAAATTTTATTTAGGTTTAAAGGGTTTGCAACAGGCGTATCACAGGATTAATAGGGAAGTTCTGTGGCAAGTGTTAGTGATATATGGTGTTGGTAGTAGGATTCTGAATTTAATTAAAAGTATGTATGACGATAGTGAAGTGTATGGAAGAATAAATGGGGTTTAAAATGATTGGTTTAATATTAAAGTGGAGTGAGGCAGGGATGCGTTATTTCTTCTTTATGGAAGTGGTTATGAAGGTTTTAGACTGATGGAGAATGAAAGAGAGTGGAGGGTGCCCTGTTTATTTTACGCTCATGATTCGGTTTTGTTTGGCGAATCTGAAGAAAGTTTAAGAGGATTGGTAGAGGGGTTTGAAAGTAAATATAGATAGGATTAAGGTGATGGTAGTGAGTGAGAAGAATCCTCGGTGTGAAATCTTGTTGGATGGTGAGCAATTTTTTTTTTATACAATTGACACCACTGCTCACGGGCAGAGCCCTGTTCAAGGAGGGTGTACTACGTCCAAGTAGGATGAAAAGAAGCCGTAGGAAAGAATATTTGAAGTTCTGCTACCCGACTAGTTATGAACCATCGTGTCGCTTAGTTGGGCGAGTCCTCTACCACTGATCTACCCGGTGTTCCCAATACCAAGAGATCTTTCTTCACAAGATTCGACTCTTCAGAGTAATCCAACTTCGCTTTTGTCAGAATTTAATGTTTGCAATTTTATATTTTGTTCGTAATGCAAAATAAATTTATTTTCCTTCATTATAAATTGCTGAAAAGGAACGTGTCCGAAATATTTGTAGCTCCTTCAACCCAGTTTAAAACCAAAATAATTGTTTAAATTATTTAAAATATTAAAATTGTGAAACGTAATCAATTTTCATAATTGCTTTCACATTAAATTCTGACTAATATTTCTTTTTTTCTTCACCTAAGAGGTCTTTCAAAGCTTTTGCATAATCCTTTCAGATCTTTAGCCTCCTTTCAAGATTTCTTCTGATGTTCCTATCTTTATTTTCTTTATCTCTCTTCTAGTTTATTTGCTTCCAATCTCGATGACAGTCGAATCAATGTATGGAACAAGTATTTGATTTTAAATATTTAGGCTATATGTTAGAATTAGTTGAAAAGGGGACTAATGTTGTAGCGTGTAGTATAGTAGGAAAGTTTTGAATGGTAGCTGTTGCAATTAAATCTTTGGTGGATACAAAGAGACTTCAGTCTTGAGTGCGGTAGGGTTTTGCATTTGGGTATGTTGTTACCGGTGTTAATGTATAGTAGTGAAACTATGACTTGGAAGAGAAGTATAGGTTTAATGTACAATCTGTTCAGAGTTGACAATCTTATGGGCTTGTTAGGTGTGAGAAAAATTGATAAAATGAGGAATGAACGTTTTCGAGAGAGAGTTGTGTTTTGTGAAGAAAAGCGTCAATAAGAGAATAAACGAAAGTCTATTAAGATGGGTTGGTCATATGGAGAGGATCCATAGTGGTGAGTGTGCTGGGAATTGACCGGCTGGTAGACCGAAGAAGAAGTGGATTGAGTTAGTAAAGGAATTTTTGAATGAAAGGAATGCGAGTTTGGCATTGGCGAGATGAAAGGCGAGTAATAGTAGTGAATGGCAAGGCTTTGTGAGAGGGTATGGTTGTGGGCTTGGCCCAAGGGATAAGCCCTACATTAACGAGATAAAACAGTGAGTGTCCGCCGAATTCTTGTGAAGCCTTAGGGTGGATTTTTTTTTGACTTCGAAGAACTCACACTTGAGGGGATGGTAGAGGGTGAGGGGTTTCCTTTCGACTTACGTTGTACATCTTTTCTGTTTCCGGTGTATGGTTGCGCACCTTACCCTGAATCTGTGAGGGATTCGCTATAGTATATCTATTATTATCTATATATATATATATATATATATATATAGACTATACTATTATATTATATATATATATATATACACATATAACTATATAACAACCTACATTTATTATTATTCAACAACCTACAATTAAACATCATCTATAATATATATATATAACTCTACCAAATATATTATACATTATATATATGAATATATATTATATTATATATATAATTACTATCATGATATATTATAATATATATATATATCAACACATACACAACCTACTATCACAGCTATTAGTATTCTTATACTGTAGTATATATATATCATACCTATAGCACTTTTATATATATTATAATAAAATATACTATTATATATATCTTATATATATTATATATATCTTATATATATATATATACCAATATTATATATATTATACTAATATAATTATGATATATTATATATATTTATTTATTGTATATATTATATAATATATATATTATATCATATTATATTTAATATTATATTAATATATATATAATATACTAACTATATTATATATATATACCTATATAATATATATATATATTATATACTATCGATAGGGTATAATACTATATTATAGTGCGATACTTCAAAGATTTTCTGCTGTTAATAGTTATAAATGGGATAATACTAATTTCTGAGAATGATCAATGTTGGCAGTCATATTTTCCTGTCATAGAATGAATAATAATCAATTCGAGTTGCCTAGAATAACGTCTGCAAAGTTTGGCAAAGGTAATTGTTATTGCTAGTATGGAACATGACACGCGTATCCGAGATTCGGGAGATCAGTCAATTTCTATTTCTGTAATCCTGAATTGCGAAAGAGAATTTTATCTGTTGGAACTCAAAATCGGAATACCAACCACAATTTATTTTTGCATACGTACGACTGCCATTCAGCGAAGCGTCATTCATGTTCTAGAATTCTGAAATACAGCGTATCGCGAAATTTTAAATTACTTTCGGCTTAATATCCCATCCATTAGTAACTAAAACAAATTCATATAATAGTACTACTTAGTATATATAATAATAAATTATATACTAATACCTACTTATCGTACTACTACTCATTATATATGATATTATATATATATATATTTAATATATTATATAATATATCATATATATATATATATATATATATAATATATATATAATACTAAATATATAATATAATATAATATCATATCAACTTATAGATCAAGGCGGCTCCCTACACTCGAGGCTGTTCGGCTGAGCCACATTACAAATATGTAGGTATTTTCTTTTCTATACAAATATTTCACAACAGTTTCCATAATTATTACTATATTTTTTAGCGAAAAATGGTCATATGAAAGAAATTATTTACGTAATACATACTACAAAGCAACTCATTCTAAAAAAGCTTACAGCAATCACCGCCATCGAAAATACTTTTTTTCGATATCCACATATAAAATTGCACAGCTCGAGTTTCGAAAATAGCTGAGAGACAAAATTTTAACAGATTTAGTTACACTATTAACATTGCGTGAATTTACTTTTTTTTTTTTGCGTTTTTTTTTCTTTTTCTAACAAATCAAAAAAACATATTTATTAAAACAAAAATTTAAACAACATGTCTATATTGGCTCTTTATACACATTCGGATAAAAATCAATTCTAATATTCTAACTTTCTAATACCCTGAAATTTAAAAGAAAAACAAATAACGTTACCCCGAAAAAGCTGCATTTAACATTAAAGAAAACTTGTAAAATACCAATAACTCAAGTATCTAATGTGAAACATATTTTGGTGTTGTTATATATCATATATATTTATATATATATAATCAGCTATACATTATTAAATATATATATTTAATAATATATATATATATATATAGTATATATATATATAATAACCTATATATATTATATATATATAATCATAAATACTATTATAAAGTTGGCCCTTGTGGGCATTACATTATTTGAAGAGGGGAACTTTTCTCTTAAGGTTTCGCTTTTGTGCATGAGGTTGCTTGACACCAGTTGGCGAGGCGAGACCACGACTTCAACACAATTCCCACCATCGCTCTGCCATTATTGCACTTTCATGTCCGGAATTAGAATGTGGACTAGCCCTACTTTATCCAATTCAATATTATTATTATATATTTATTATTATTATTATTATTATTTTATTATTATTATTATTATTATTATTTTTATTATTATTATTATTTTTTAAATCAAGGGAAACAATGGGATACATGAAGAAAAAGATGCTTTGATTCCTACAACTTTTCCTGCTACTTCAGCATCTTCCACAGAATCTTCATCTACATCCTCTTCAGCACTGGATGGGACTATATCGCAGTTGTTTTACATGCAGGTAATATATATATATATATATATATTATACTTATATATACTATATAGTATATATATTATACTATATACTATAATATATATATATATTCACTTTTAATTAATAATTATTATTAAAATTAATATATTAATATATATTATATATATATTATATATATAATATAAGAATTTAAAGTACCACTGTACCATAAATCTGAATATATTTTTATTTGCAACGTTTCGAGATTCAAATTTTGTCTCAGATAAAACTATTAAAGCAAGTAAACATTGTAAGAGTTATATACATAATCGTAGTTGATATGAATAACAGTATTACATAAAATACAGTTTGGAATAATCAAAGTTGAAATATATAAGGCATCGTTAAGACTATATACTATTATACTATTTATACTATTATCTTATTATACTATTTATAGTAATATCATATATTATATATATATATATATATACTATACTATAGTTTAATATATTATAATATCTCATTATAATCTATATAGGTATACATAATAGTATGATTATATATCTATATACTATTCATATTAACGAGAAGCTCACAATTAATGTTTATAATCCATTTTAAGCGGTTCTGGTAAGATATTAATAAGTCTGAATAATTAAACCCATACTGAGGTACTACAATCCTCTACATTGATAGCTTCAAAGATTGCTGTTCGATTGGTGATTAATGCTTTGTATTTAAAATATCTCAACTTATAAAATGTTTCTAAGTATCTACCGCAGTCAGGGTCCAGGTCCGTTCGGGTAACTGACTTGGTCTTAGCTATTAAATAGATAATAGGTTACTTATTATGTTTTTTCCATCTGATGTATCTTGTTGATAGAACTGAACCTCTACCGATCTGGAAGCCCCTTGAACATCGGGGGGATCGTGATGTTTTCAAAAGGGGGTTCCTCAAAAGATTGGATAATTGTTTGATTTATTGCAACTTTAAAATAGAAATAGAGGAATTGAAAGACATGGACCAGAACGCATGAAGGAAAGAAAGTGAAAACGCTAGACCGACCAAATCTTAATCTTTCCTGCTTGTTTTTTTGTGAGTGGAACATCGCTTTTCTAAGGAATTCGAACATTTTATTTTCCAAGACATTTACGCCCCCCCCCTTCCATCCCACATAGCACAAGACAAAGACAAACTAAAATAACAATGAAATTTTTAAAGTGTAAAGCGTTATTATTAGGCTATAGTTAGTAACAGTTAAACTAAATATCTTGTTGCGTCCGCGACAACAAAAAAATGATTAAGAGAGTCCCTGATTTTAGTAAAATAAAAAAAGAAAAAAGAAAAAAAGTTAAATATCGCTGTCCTAGAATAACATTTTGAGTGACCTAATAAATCGAGAAATTACTTACTTTGAATGCACTACTAAACTATATTATGTGGACAGACATATATACTATATATATATAATATATAAATACTATATATTACTATATTAAGTAAATAATAATACTATATATGATAAATAATATATATATATATATTATATAATATAATATATATATTAATATATAAATTTTTAACCAACACTATAAATGTGTTTAATATAGTATATATTATAATTAGTATATATATAATATATATATATATATTATATAATATATATATATATATATATATATTTTATTTATTTTAATATATAACATACTAATATATATATCATAATGATTTTCCATAATATATATATATATAATTGAAGTCTATAGCTGGTTAGACTATGTGTATCAGTGAATATCTATAAATATATATATATATTACTAAATATATATACCTATATATACTATATATATCTATATTAATAACATCTTATATATAATTATATATATAGTATAAGGGGAGATATTGTTCGAGTTATTTTATATATTCTGCTTAGGAGATAACATAGCAGAACCATCTCCAGTAATGGATAAATACACCATGTGGTCGATTTATAATCTCCCATGTGGTGGTTAAGTTTTAAGTAATAGGCTTCAAATTGGAAAAGAATATGGTATTTACAAATAAACTTATATGTTTGTTTCTTTCTTTTTTTTTAGTATTGTATATATTTTAATACATCGTTCTTAGGAATTTTAAGTTGAAGGTGTCAGTATAGGTTTCTTGTGTAGATCACTTTCTTATTATCATTGTACCCAAGACGTTTTCCTGAAGACTACTTCTATGCGGATCTAGAGATTTCATCTAACGGTCAGTCGAATACAAAGATAGACTTATCTCATAAGTCTTATCTCTTATGCAATATATTTATAAAAAATATGAATGATAATTATGGATTCAGGTAAATCGCTATGATACGATAAATTTAAACGTAAAACTGTTACAGTACATTAAAGATATAAAGCGCACTCCAAAGAAAACCGCTTGGGAACAGCGACATAAAAGCAAGCCCTTCTTCAGAAACGAATAAGGGTGAGTCTGTTAAGCAACCATGAAAATCATAATCTTAAAAATGCTAACAAAATTGATGAAATAGAACATGTAATAAAAACAGGTACAAGTTTTCTAAAAATACAGAACACTGTTAATAAATTTTTAAACAGAGCTTCTAATCCCTGGCGGAATCTGATTCTATACTAGCGATTCATCTCTGAATCTAATTCTAATCCCCCTGGCTGAATCTCGTGTTCTAATCCGTGGCTGAATCTGCTGTTTTAATACCTGGGAATTATGCTCCTTGCAATCTTGTAGAATTTTTCCGCAATCTGGAACTTACTAGTCAAGATTCTTTCGATTCCTTATTCCATCCTGTAATTCATTCTGGATCTTTATCTGAAGAAAAAGCAGTATTACTCATTAATTGCAAGCTACAGTCAATTATATTGTTATCCAGCCTCCTATTTTCCTAATTATTTACGCCACGCTTCTTACATGAACAATATTTGGAAGACTTACTTTCGTTTTCACTTCCTCGTAAATCTCGATCTTTATAATCCTACTGAGAGCTTTTAAGACGCTTAATCGATACTCATAAACTATATCTTAACGATACGATTCTTATAAGACACTAATAATTAAGCAATTACATTCTGATTGGATTTACCTTTCTTATATTTTATCTTTGATTTTCTGGGAATTAGTTCTATTGTCAATTGTTGTCGTTGGCAGTCTCAATACTTACTTCATTAGGTACTATACTTATTCAACACTACTTAACTCCTCTCTTACAGTGGATGAATTCTGAGTTGGATAAATAACCTTCCTTCTGTCCCAAGTATATATCTCAGAATTCTTACAAACACCTAAAAAGATAGAACTTTTTCTTGCTTGTGTACAAATCCTGATTATTTTACTTCTTGCATTAATTATTATCATTCATTCTAAGCTCTAATCGAATCATCAAATAACTTTTAATCTCTTCCAACTTTGAATATTCAGTCACAAACTCTCACGTGCCAGTGACACCTTCGGCTTTTTAAGTATTCCAGTCGAAACCTGTGCAGTTGACACCCTTGATTAATATTTCAGTCAAAACCGTGCTGCCAGTTAACTAAACTGCGTTAAATTATAGTGAACTTTAACTATACTTCACAACTGATCTTCAATTGAACACTCATGCGGCAAGATTTATACTACCATAGCAACACAAGTTTCTTAAGTAAACATGATCAACAATCCTCTTGATAGTCAATAACAAGTCTAGCAGGGCCGATGGGCCCTAGTCCCCTAAACATGACAAATTTCCTCCGTTTACGGACGAAAATACCTCTAATCTCTGCTCCTTTGACCCCTGATGGTTCATATGGTTGCTGTGTCTGGATAGACCTTCAAAACCCACTATCTATCGAAACATCACAAACCAACATCTGTGGAAATCTACCTCATTAAATTGATTTTCGTCATCCTTTCTAATTCTTAACGTTCAGATACTACCTACAAGAAAGAGCGGAGAGACGGTACCTCACCGACTCGGGCTACAAATAGTTGGTCCCAGCGCTATTCCTCTCCGGCCACCTAAAATAATTAAGTTGGCGCCCGAAAGGGACTCTGTTGCAAGTATCCTGCGCTTGCAGCTGCCACTAAGGATTGTGACTCTCGCTCACACCGACATTTATTTTGAAAAATCATCGATCTCTTCAGTCATCTTCTTAAATGTTTACATCCTTCTTTTCTTTTGTATTACAGATGGTATAAATCTTATATAGTAGTTAGTAATAACCCTCCCAATCTTTTGAAATACTTTCCATTTAAACTTAAAAAATGTCAGAAGAAACTCAACTTCAAGACTTGGACACAAACAGTAGGTTGCTTATGGCCGAAGAGACTTCGGAATCTTCGAATCCATCTCATCGGAATTTTGCGCATCTTTTCACTAGCAAAGGAAACTCCGAAATAAAAGAATATTAGAAGGTTTGTTAAATTATTAATGTGAAAATTAAAGACAGCCGAGGTAGAAATTGCCGTAACTCTGACCAACCCTCAGATCTCCAAAATTCTAGACTTTGAATCACATTTGTCAATTCTGACTTAACCACAATCAATTCCAACCTCTGATTTACCACCTATTCACTGAGACCGCAAATGTTCCTATCATCCTCGCCACAAAGATACTGCACTTCCAGCCATAACTAAACTCCAAATCTCACGGTGATAAGTGAAAGGACATCTAATAAATGCAAGATCTTGACGTCAAGTAATGGCCTGAGAACACAGAACCGTTCTTGAACCGAGCGACACGGTATCCCCATCTTGGCTTCTTTCCATATAATTATGCAAATGCATAAACAATACCACTTCCTTTTTTATAGACTACGTGACCAGTATCAAACCATTCCTTAGCTTCCCAATCTCTCAACCACGATCAATGCTCTCTTCTAACATACATCCACCCGAGTTATGTAATCAAATCTTTAGCGAAATCAAATTCTTTCTAATTCACTAATCACCTAAACATCATCACTAACGCTCTAATTACTTCATTGCTAATCCTAATTCTCTATTCTATCCTATTCTGGACATTACTCCATAACTTTATCTCCTCCTAAATCCTCAACTATTTTTTCCTAATCCCAATCTTTGTCATGATATATTCCCAGGAAATTACTATAATCCACCAAAGTCTCTATTTAAGAAATCCGATATGGGTAGAGGCAAAGAGATTTGTCTATCCCCTTAAAATAGGAGGAGGAGGCTGACTTATGGCGCAATAGATATAAACACATTGACATACGAGCCCCCTAAACGAGGCACCAACATCGTCTTAGAAGGAGGAGAGTGTGGCGGCGTGAATCTGTCTTACAAGCACCAGATGTTTTCAACCTGGACACCTAAGTGTCTATTCTTGGTGTACCACAAAGTCTATGCTGCAACACAAAATTCGAGTTACGTTCGTTTAAAAGAAATTCACTAGACGACGAAGAACCTTCCAAATGATAATTTCAAGGACCAACACATTGACTAACTGGAAGATCATTTTTAATTGATAGTAGAGAGGAAGCCATTGTTGCTTCGTTAACCAGATTGAACGTCAGCACTCCAGATACATAGTAAGTGATGGCATGCTGTAATTCAATACTGTTTACTTACAGGTTACAAGATCTCCTTGGTACTGGCTGATTATTGAGGCTTATTGTAGTTTTACACTACCCAATGCCCATCACCAATATGCTCAGAATGCAAAGTCACTTTGCCATGTCGAATCCCATTACATGGAATGTATAATTTTCTGTATCTTATCTACGAAATTATTTAAAAAGTATAATCTTGTGCTTAGTATTTCTCTGTAACGGGATATATGCTTTGTGTTTGGTTTTGGTTATTCTCGACTGATGGAAAGAAAGATACCAAAAGAAAAGAAGATCGGAATCAGAAGCTATCATGCCGGACTCACCAGATACCCCCTAATAGACGCATATCAATATGTTTGCCCTTGCGGTTGAACCGCTAGGCTAGTCCGACCAGGCGCTTATATCATGCGACAATGATATGAAGAGATCCACCCGATCACCTGTAGCGAAGACGTCTATTTCTCCCTTGTGCCGTTTTGCGCTGCCGTAGTATTGAAACATTCGCTGTTCCGCGTCCAAAGGTACTAATTTTACAATCTCGCGTTAAGGTTGGACGGGCGGTGATTAGCTCCCGCAGGCAAACCTTCATGGTGAAGCAAGCACGATACGCTGCCGGATTTTCCGCTGATTCTTATTTGGTTGGACAGCGATAACCTGGTTTTTTTCCAAGTTCTTTATTGCTCCATCGCCGGGCAAATAAATCGCCTCGCTTTGTGGAGGTGTTTTGCCGCGTCCGGGCCCTCCCATCAACTCTCTATTCCCAGCCGAGCCCTGACCAGGCGACGGAGCACCTAATGAGATCTGTTGAGTCAGTAGCATATATCATAAACGGCTGCTGCTTACACGCTGTGCCTGGAGCACTGACTGTATTGTAAGTAAGAAGGTCGCCGTGCCAAACGCACAACCCCTAGTCTTCAACTAACTCTGCACACCATCCTCCTCTCCGCACCATCACAACCCAACCGCAGCCCTCCAGGAAACGAAACCCCCAATACGACTTAGTCCCTCCTGATGTCTACAAGCACTTGTTCGCAACTTTCTTCCTCGACAATTGATTTACCATCTAGAGCTCCGATCTAGAATACGGGAGAACACCAATCCGAAACAAGGGTCTGCTGTCAGGAATTCGGCGAGATTTCGAATGAATCATTATTATGTGACTACTGTGAGAAAGCAGCAGGGCTTACGATGCAAGAATGTACTCATATTAATAAGTACTCTGGTGGATACTCACTAAATATCCTATTTTCATACACATACGACTACACCTCCATGCTAGAACATAACCATTATACTCCTATGTTCTTTTAGATTGTTGTCATAGAAACCGTGCCATATTAAATAACGTATAAGTACCTGTAGACCTAGATAATAACTCCCCTCCTATCATTCTACGCCAGTCAAAACACCGGAAAGTCAGTGACTGTACCCTTTTTGTAGACGGTCCTCCACGCCACTTAGGGCAATGAGGTGTTCTCATACGAACTCATCTCCCTCCTAATATCCCATATGTCATGATTCCCCTCTGCACGACCACAACTGCCCTCGAAAGACTCTATCAATCAAAACGTCAGGCCGAGACAATTATAAAGAGCCGTATCATTCATCTCGACTTCATAATTATTTCTTTCTGAAGTAGCCCCCAACATTCTTCAGAATTAATTATTACCAAATCTTTGACACACCATTATCCCTTACCACTTCAAACGCTATATTCCTTACAGATTTACCCAAAATGACTGAGAATCCATCCCTATTTCGCTGCGAACCATGTACGGCTGTCTATTGGACGTCTGAGTTCTTTTCCAGGTAATGGGGAAGGTCGTTACTTATGCAGGAAGGGAGATTTCTTTTGTTGTATTACTGGTAACTAAGGTCCCTATGCCATAGTAAAACACCGTCACCCGACAGTCGGTTTTATCCCTAAATTAAACAGACTTATATTTCTTGTCCCCACAGAGTACTGAGTCACATCTGTTTGGATAATATGTAGGACCACTTGGATTTTATGAGACTTATCAATCCCTCGGCTAAGGAAAGTCGTCGTAGATGGGTTTCCCTTCTCATCCACGGTTTATGCGTGAAAAACACCAACTGAAGCGTAACCCTCCTTTCATAAAGCACTCTCAGAATTAATCCTTGACTGAGTGTCAAGAATGACGACATATTACGTTCGGAATTTAGCATTATAACTATGTGCATTCAGGACCGGAATATCTGTACATCCCCTTTAGACTCAGTCATGTGTCATAGCTTATGATTGAATCAATGAATGCTCCTTCACATATATTTACGATTGCCATTGTTACTAGACTTATTAGTCGTGGCGTCTGAAGCACAGTAAATTATAATAAACTCATACGAGAATTGCATCACTTTTCCTAGCAGTACTCACATAAGAAGCTTTTATTAGGCTTTTTACCTTAAGAACATAGCGAGTAATAAGGCAATCAGTGGTCTTATAACAATACAGCCTCGGAATTAAAAGAACGTATTCATATTCCTCATCACGTATAATTATTAGTAAATATATCTTGAGGTTTATATGCGGTTTGTTATACTATTCCTTCTGTACGAATCATTTTTCTCTCATAGAATCCTCAGAGAACACTAATGAGTAGTAATAACCCAATAGATACTGATATATAAGTTACTGATGCCTTAGTGATTACAATTCAACTAATTACTCATGAACTATGTCCTCAGGAAACATATGACCTCTTCCATATTACAGGAAAATCAATTGCGTAGCTGGCTGATGGTTCCTGAATAGATTACATTATCATTATTTTATACTTTTCTGTTATCCCTAGATCTCCTATAACCTTGAACAATCCATCGCTAGCGTTAAAATTATTTAATGCTCAATGTTTAGAAAACAATAGATTCGTTAGTTCTAAGCGTAGTTCAGTACGAATATCTAACGATGACCTGATGATTTATCCGCTTGATTCAAATTAATAGACTATGATCGTACCCATTCCCGAGAATTTATTGAGAGCTTTTTAACAAAAAAAAATTCGACAACTTAGTATTAAGAATTGGCAACAAGTTCACAATTAATACATTAACAAAGTCATTCTAAAAAATTGAGTTTTGAAAATGACATCTAAGTATTACAGAACTACGATCCTGTAGGATAATTGTTTATATGCGATTTCTTGGAATAACTTATCTAATTACGCAATAGTTTCTGTAGTCATCCTATGAGTCTGTGCCCATACATTATATTTAGGGGAAACAAGACCTGCTTCAGTTGGTTATACAAGCATTTCTGGCATCCTAGGTTAACAGGTAATTTCACCGATAGTAGATAGCGGTTGTTGCCCTGTTTAGCCATGCAGAAAAACTTTTCTCCAAATAACTCCACCTCATTGTTAAAATCTTGGCAGTATCTATTCACCTTTTGATTAAATGTGCCATGGGAGATTTGATTCCAATTTCCAAAAACTTTTAAGGGAAATAAATTTTAACTTGTTTTTAATTTGGAAAATTCTTTTAATTTTGGAAATCATTATTCTAAAATGGTTGTCTTAGTTCCAATTGCGACTTGTCAGCTTGACCGTATTCCAGGAAACTTGGTAGCACAAGTTCTTCCCCTTTCCAATTCTAAAGTCCAAATCCGGTTACCATATATAACTGATAATGGAACATGAATTTACTCCCAGATATATCCAACAGCGTGTTACAAAAACATCAAATATTAAACTGTGAGAATATCTTCCACTTATTTCACACTCAAGTATTAAAGTAACGTGTCTCTGAACGTTTTTAACGGAGTTTTACAACTACTGAAATGTTAGTTCATAGAACAACCTTGCTACTTGGGATTGAAAATTCGTCTTCTTCTTATTGATTACACTAATATACTTATCATAGTGCCTTAATATGCCCTCTGATATTATATTACAAAAATCCCATACTCCAGGGACATACTTTCCACCAATATTGGGAAAGAGGCAGTGTAACTTAAACCTAGTTCAAGATTGGTCAAAGTGTTAGCTCGATAAAGTAATACGAATCCTGGACAAGTTACTGCTCTTAAATTATATCATAGGTGGGAGGGACCATTTACTGTTGTAGACGGTAAACCCGAATAAAGTGGCATATGTCATACAAAGAAAAACTAATTACTCATTAAATTATCAAAAATGTTCCATTTTTCCCACTTAAGGGAATGGATGGCAGATTCTGTATTACTTAGCGTTAAATACCTGGACTCAGATCACAATAATAGAAATAGTGATGCATTTTCTCAGCACGAGGAAACAGTTTGTTGGATGAGGGGATGATGAAAATCCTTCCTGAATCCAGCCGATCTTGAGTCTGACGGAACTGAATTCAGCTAATTCCTATGAGTCAGAGGACATCGCGGACCCCTTATTGTTCACTAGTTGCGATGAATCCCTGGAGGAGGAAGCTGATTTTGAGGGACTTTCTTAACTTTTAATCCTATCTCTGTAAGTGACTATATTCAACTGCCAAATTTAAACTCCTTGAATTAGAGGCCCACTTCTTGAGGAAAAAAAGGAAAACTCTTTACATAGTCTCATGGAATTATAGAGGAGTTAGTTCCTCGGTTATCTTCAAAGTCCTTAAAATCTCCCATACGAGTTCACATAGGAGGATTTAATTTCATTGCGTCCCTCTCTGTAGTTCCTATTTCCTCCTACCATCCATTCTTCGCGAATTCAAATTCTACCAATTATAAGTTTATCCGAGGATAGATTTAATAAATTAATATTCATACTAGTTTCTCTCTAATAACCTGGGGGTGCTCCTTAAGGTCAATCCTGAAAGAATATACACTTATACCCTTGTCTTAGATTATTATTGTATAATAGTATTCACATTATATAGTAATATTCACTATACCTTATATAGATATTTATCTTATCCTGATCCATTCTTTCTCCTGTAAGGATTAACTAAATATAAAATGAAGGTCAGTATATACAGTTTTCCAACCAGCGTATTCTACAGAATTGCGGAAAGTAATTAATCTGGATAATCTAGAGTTAAATCTAAATCGATCCACCTTCCTTTTTTCTGGAAAGAACCTAACTATTCCCCTTCCGTCTCTTCTGGAGTGAATTTATTTTATAACGATCGTGTCAGAAGAGAAATGTATAGATGAGTTAAGTATTTTGTGCGATTCGTGCATTAATTGGGGCAAGCCAATTATTAATAGCCTGGATAGTTACTCCACTTACGTCTCCAATAGACTGTTGTACAGCTTTATGGTTTCAGTCACCGCCATAATTAGTCCAAATCTTTTATACATATAGAATCATTCTCCGTCTGCTGAAAATGGTTTCCTCACCTGTTCTACGGTAAACTAGAGTTGTCCTTTTCAAATGTAGGGTAGTAAGGTATTATTGGTTCGATCCCTATAGCTAAACCTCCAATTAGGATCATAGTTAAATTTAACTTTGGTCCTAATAATATGATAAAGATGTACGTTGGGAGATTATTGACGATTAGCCCTTGTTTTCTCCACGCAATCTATGGATAGATAGATGGTAGATTCGGTCTTATATATAATATATACACGCATTTTCCCTCCAAATGTATTATGTCGACTCCCCTGGAAGTTGATAGATAAATGTATATACGCCACGGAGACGAAGACCAGTATTTTTATAACTTCTTCTACTGAGTTAGCAATAATTTGGATATGGTATTAATAAGAAAACTTTTTTTAAACTAGGATAAAGAACAGTAATAAAGTTGTGCTTATTTGCTTCAATTCGGCACAAAATTTTTATTTATAAACTTCCGTCTTTCAGTTTCTATCCTTTCTATAACTATCTAACTGATTTCCTAATGCGTAGTACCAAATAACTTATCTTGCAAACCTTGAAACCATTTAACAAAGTATAACAAAATAAAAAAAAAAATATCTTAAATATATTTGTAATTATTCTTTTGATTAAATCTCCTAAGCTACTGCATACTTATTCGTTACTGAATATAGTTATGTTCTAAAAAAACATCTGTCCTTTATTGGAAGTTGTTTATTTGTATTTATCTAGTGTGTGACCTGTAAAAAATAAATACATCTTCATAGTTATTATATACGAATTCTGAGTGGGTTCAGATTTATTGATCTACTTTGCTCTACGTATGAGCTATGGAACGGCAGCCTCCTACAGAAACATAGTCTGATTGGTTATTATGATAGAACTGCACTATAAAGCCTAAGTTACTCGAAATCAGATCTTAAAAGTTGCACTTTGTATCTTTATATTTTATTGACTAAAAGATTTTAATATAAGTACAGTGTTTTTTTATATATTTAACTTAAAGAGATATAATACCTTGAGCAGGTAACCTGCACTAATACGTGATAATGATGTTTGAGAGACGTCGCGGTTGGCTGCTTCGCGCTTCGGAGAGTGAGTAACTCGTCGGAAAAACCCGACCTTCTCTGACCTCTCTGGGATGTCTTCTCGGTAACTCCCTGAGTCTATGGTGTATCGGGTGGGTGAGTTCGCGTGTGGTTTCCGCGACATCCCTCGGGTATGGAAACGAATCCCTGCCTACGTACTCACCTTCGGCGCGATGTACCCCCATAATATAGACTCCTACATATGAGTAATCTATCTCCAGTTCATACCATAGACAATACCAAAAACCGAAGCACTCATAGTCTGAGAGGTGACGCGGTTTCTGAGGCCGAAGCTGGAGGGCCATTTAAAACTTACTGTGTATGACAGATGTTTCGCATTTCGGTCTCCCTGCAGAGACGTATGAGTTGGTGGTCCTGGCATGAATGCTCCCCGACGTCCCAGGACACCCATACGCGCAAGACGACGGGTCGAGACCACTCCACTGGAGGGTAGGGATTTGTCCGCTCTCGCCAGTGCAGCCACTAGGAGCAACGCCGAATGGCGCACTAACTAACTGAAGACTGGGGTATCATGAGCTTAGCTTATACAACTCATGCATGATTCGACATATTAAGAAGCTTTATATTAGATTAGATATAATTGATATCTTTTTCCAATAAAAAGAAAAATAAAATAACAAATAGAATCATAATCAACACAGGTCTTCTCTTGTTAATAAGGTTCTGGCTGTATGCCCCAGGAGGATTTTCTTGATATTTTTTCCTACTGTAGGATGGCCGTCTCTCAATACGTGAGCATAATGAAATACATTTTTGATGGTAACTTTCCAAAGCTGTATTACTATTTACTGACTATATGGATAAGTTTAGTATATCAATACCTTTATAATTTCCTTTACATTTATTTTACAAAGCAAATTTTATATAAAATTTAATAAATTTATGTTTTATTTTAATAGTATAGTCAAATTTATCTCATGAATCATATGTATTTACTATCTGATTTTACCAATCAAAAGTTATAACAATTGAAGAAATAACGAGAGTTAAATTGGATTTAGTCTTTACTCTCTACTTCATTATTCGCTTATCATTTTGACGGTAATCATTTATAATTTAAAAATTTCATAAATCTTAGCATAGGATATTAGAATTCATGTATTTTAACTATAATAGGATAGGATTGAGAAATTCTGTAATGTGATGGTTCTTATGTATGACAGATATTTATTTAGATGTATTTTTCAGAAATTGATTTATGACATATACTTTACATGGAATATTATTGACCCAATAGCATGCCTTTGCTGTAGCCTCATTTGCAATCTCCATGGAAGTCACCTACTAAACTTTATTTCGGAGAACAAAAAGAACAAATACCTCCGAAATCTAAACATGAGAGCCGTTACGGGCTTCTGACTATGCTTGTACGTAAAATCTCGTCCTGATAATATCCCGAGTGTCACCATCTAACCTCTAATGACTCCGAGATTGCTCCTGACGAAAGACGTCAGATAATATGGGCTCTTAAACGACCACCGCCTGGCCAAAAGGAACGGAGTTAAAAAACGTTGACCATGATGTAGCCACGGTGTTTGAACCTGTAAAGGATGATGTATCTTTGGAGAGAATACCTGACATAATGGAAAAAATCACAGAACTAACCCGAACCTAAACGAATCTTCCGAGGCTAACCCGATTCTCACCTGCTTTATCCCGACACGTCCGTCCAATTCAGCGATCATGCACAGATTTATAATAACAACCTGCGTTCGTTGATCATCATCTCGCCTCAGCATAGCTTTGGGCACGCCTGAAGAGGTATAGCACAACTATACTATTATAGTGACCCTGAATCCTAGCTCTCCTTGAAGAAGATGAGAGATCATGCCAACTTCTCACCTAGTTTAGCTGTTCGAGTTTGAGGCGGAATTCGAGATATGCATGGACAGATAAACAATCTTTATCCACAAGGAACCCGACAATTCTGCGACTTTTATCATGGCTTAAACATTGAAAAAATGAGGTTGAAAGATACATCCAATAGCCTCCTCTATATACTCAGTACTTAAATAAAGAAAAACACTAATAATTGAAAATCTCCTATGTTGGACGGTTTGCACCCCAAAATCGTCTATTTTTCGGTAAAACTCATGGAAAGGTTGGACAATCTTGTTAAATAATAATTAAATTGCATGTGAAGGTAATGACCCTACAAACCTCTACCAAGTCGACCAAAGGCAAATGAGAAAAGACGAACACGTCCCATGGTTGCCATTCCTACTAGAGAAACTGGACGGATGGACCAAAATTATTTACCTAATATTGTCCCTAATTATAAAGTTCCCGTAGATTATACCCCTGAATATCCTCAATCTGGTATTCAGCAAAGAAAATTTTCATCGTCATTCCCATCAAATTATTTCCCCGATTCAAATTATCATACACAAAATTATCCTATACAGGAACCTCAACCTTCCTGTAGTTACACTTCAACTGCTTCATGTAACTCATCTTATATTAATAATTCCCAATCTGAATGTAATCCTTTGTACCAACCTTCATGTAGTTACACTTCAACTGGTCCATGTAACTCGTCTACTTTACCTAATTATCCATCAACTGCTTTCTCAAATTTACCTAGTTATACTTCAACTGCTTCGGGTAACCCGGCTAATGTATCTGTTTGTAATCCTGAAACCACGCTGGATCCCCAGATCAAACTTGTACTGCGTACAAGTTTGAGATGGGCAATGGAACGGATCAGGTGGAAAGATATGAATGAGAAACAACGGCAGATGACTTCAATATTGTGGGCTCAAGAGTTTGAGGATGAAAAGAAGTCCGTTATGCAAGCGTCTCAGATTTACTATAATTACTTTTGTAAAATCTCTAAACTGATAAAAATAAATTATTGCGTATACCTTGGATTTTCTGTGATTGTACTCATAATATTTATGTACGAGTCCTTGAGTATCCTTCTCCACTCGGGTCTGTACTACACTCTTTTGCACTGCAATGACGTATTTCGTTGTTGATATAGAGCTAAGGGTCTGTCTGAGGTTGAGGTTGAGGGAATGTAGTATTTTGTAGTACTTCAAACTGTTGCTACGTTGAATATGATCCACTAGAACTTGAAGAAGGCATATATGGAAAAACCTTGTGGAAATGCAGGATGATAAGCAGAATGAGCACCACCTTGACCCCAGAAACGTGCTTCTTTATTAATACATGTTCTGAGGAATTTTTAAGTCACAGAAGTTAGATAGGTATTCTTGTGACTCACTTTCTATTATCATTGTACCAAGAGTTTTCCTTGAAGACCTTATATGCGGATTATAGATTCATCTAAGGTCAGTAATACAAAGATAATTAACCATAATCTTATCTCTTATGCAATACTTTATAAATAATATATGATTATGGATTAGTAACTCATGATAGTAAATTTAACTTAAACTTTACAGTACTAAAATATAAAGAGCACTCAAGAAAATCTTGGGTAAAGGAATAAAGCAAGCCCTTTTAGAAAATAGGGTGAGTTTTAAGCAAATGAATATATAATTTAAAATGTAACAAAATTGATGAAAAATAATATGTAATAAAGAATAGGTAAAAGTTTTTTAAACATAACAACACTGTTAATAAATTTTAACAGGCTTCTAATCCCTGGCGGAATCTGAATTCTAATACCTGGGATTCATCTCTGAATCTGAATTCTAATCCCTGGCTGAATCTGTGTTCTAATCCCTGGCTGAATCTGTGTTCTAATACCTGGGATTCATCTCTGAATCTGTGTTTTCGTATCTGGGACTTTAGTCCAGATTCTTTGGATTCCTTATTCCATCCTGTAAATCATTCTTGGATCTTTATCTGAAAGAAAAGATATTATCCATTAATTCAAAGCTAAGTCATTATATTGTTAATCCAGCCTCCTATTTCCTAATACTTACCTTAACTTCTTACATGAACAATATTTGGAAACTACTTTCGTTTCCACTCTCGAATCTGATTTTATAATCCTATGAAGCTTTCTAGAGCTAATGTACATAATATATTTAAATAGATTTTAAGAATAAATAATCAATAATTGTGGTGTATATCACTTTCTTATTTATTCTTTGTTTCTGTGAATTAGTTATTGGATTGTTTGTGTTGGCAGTCCATACTTATTCATTGGTACTTATACTTATTTAAACTATTGAAAAATCCTTTCTACAGTGGATGAATTGAGTTGGTAAAACCTTCCTTCTTCCACAAGTATAATATTTATAATTCTTACAAACCTTATTTATAAGATTAGCATTACTTATTTCTTGGATCTTATTAATGTGTCAAATCCCTGATTATATTATACTTTTGATTAATATTATATTCATCTATTTTACTGTAGATTATCTTATGGAATAATATAATTAGATTTATCTCAACTTATATATTAATTTTCAGTCAAATCATCTGATGCAGTTGAATACAACCTTGGTATTTTAGTATTCTAATGTTACAGATTATAACATACTTATGTATATGCATTGACACCTCTGTTTAAATTCAAGTCAACTACTGATTGATCTATATAATATATTAAATAACAAAATGGTAATAATTATATTTAAATTTAAATCATAATAAAAACTTAAAAATTAAATAAATCACTTAAATGAACTGATTGTTACAACTTTGAGACTCTCGCGAGTGACGGATTAGAAATATATGAAAAAAATATTAGATATTCTATATTAATGATCACAATCCTCTCTGATATAGTCATACAAGTTATCGAGCCAAAGCGAATGGAAGATCTCTATAAATTGAGCATAATTTTCCGTACCCTAGATATTACTGGAGAAAAATACATAAAGTTCTGCTCGCGATTAATTACCCTGCTAGTCGGTGCTCATATAGTGATTTAGCTTAGTGTGGGTTGAGCTAGACCTTCAAACCACTATCTCATCCGAAAAAGTCACAATTGACCTAACATCATGGAAATCTCCTATAAATTGGACTTTCGTAACCTTCTAATCTTTGAAACTTTAGGTTATACCTACAAGCGCAATAAGAGCGGAATAGACGTATCCTCCTCACAGGTACGTGAGTACAATCTTAGTTGGTCCCAGCTATATCTCCTCTCCATAATGCCACATATAATTAATTATTTAATATTACCTTATTAAGAGTTAGAGTAATGAAATTATAATATTATATATGTATGATATATATATATATAAGATATATATAGATTAAACTATTAATAATGATATATAAGGCTAGTATATCATTATTCTACCGATCATC
>JABUQX010094508.1:0-44718 GCA_015478945.1 Trachelipus rathkii | reverse complement strand
AAAGAAAGACTTTTTGAAGGATACTATTTTTCTCCATCAATGAAGTGGCCATTCAGCGAGTTGGAACGTCTTTCGATAACAGAAGATATGGAATCAGCCGTTTTGAATTTGCCTTCAACAATCCATTTTCATTTTCAGATTAATTTCAAGTATTTTTATAATAATTTTTTTCAAATCTCGACAACAAAGATCAGCGCAACATCCGCAGGAAGCGCGGATGCGGATCTTTAATAATGTGCGGATGCGGATGTTACATGCATCACTAATACACACACATACAGGTAGGTCATGTATAGTGGAGTACCTGACAAAGTCCGTAGGTAGTGGAGTCCTACTTATTAGGGTACAGGGCAGGACATGGCAGGATGCTTAGTAGTGGAGTTCAGAGAGTAGTGGAGTACCACTATAGACACAAAGGTGTGTAGTGGAACTCTTGATTGACTAGACACCTTTGTGTTATATTACTTTAAAATAAACACACAAAGGTGTGTTGTATAGCATTTGTTCGATTAGACACCTATGTGTGTTTTTTAAGTTTTAATTGGAAACAGATTCAAAGCATATACTTTTTATTCACTATATATATTATATTATATAGATTATATATATATATATATATTATATATTATATATATATATATAATATATATATTATTATATATGCGTTTATCGCGATAACGGGTTTCGGGTTATTTATATCGATAAATTTTTACGATATCGGATTATCGCGTAATTTTGTTCCAACTACCGATAATATATGGTGATATTTATCGGATAACGGTTACGGTTTATATGCATCCGAAAAATCTGTTTATCAATAATGGGGTTTCGCGACCTTTTTATATATATTATATAATAATATATATTATAAATATTATAGTATATATTATAATATATATATTATATATACTATATATATATATATATGATACATATATATAATATTTATATATAGACGTTATGATCGAATATGCTAGGGTAAATAAACTAAATATTAGCGAGACGTTATTTAAATTATTTTAATCTGTTTACTTTTTAGCTAATACAGAGTAATGCTTCAGGATGTCTGTTAATAAATATTTCTTTTCACTTATCAGGTCATGCACCAGCGCGTTACCACTGGATTAAATCTAAGGGAGAACAGTGCTAGTCTAGGCGGACTATCCTCACCCTCAATTGTGACCAAAAAAAAGCGAATGATTGAAGACCAATCGCCAATATCTCGAGTTTCTCGACCCACTGGTCAATTACCCTTCTTGACGTCCATAGACAAAGGTTCTCCAGCACCTTCTGAAGATGAGGGTAACCTCTCTGGCCATGCTTCCACCCAAGTTTTCGTCTGATTTGATGAGGGTTTTGAAGAAACATTTGATAAAATCAGAGGTTCAAGGCCTGATGGAAGGGAAGAAGGTGGAGGTTATTTCGGCGTACCGAAATACGAGGAACGCCAACAGTCCAGCAGGCAGCGAGGAAGGAAATGGAAGAAGACTTACTATCAAGATCTGTGATTGCTGATGAGTTACACTGAACTAACTCTCAAGGTTTCAGCGCTCATCAAAGATACAATACGAGTAAGGCTGATATCATTTGTCAAATAAGTGGCTGGCAGGGCGACAATCGACGACAGCATTGTCAAACCTAGCTTTTAACAATTAAGAAGATGCTCATTGATCTCTTTATAAGTAACAATACTGCAATGCCGTCTAGAGCTGCGGTTGGAGCGACTTGTTCTCACCTTGGCAAAGGTATCTACAGAGATAAGAGGAATTCTCTGTCAGTGAAAACTTTAATATTGTCATATTTATGAAGGGGAACATACAAATGCTGCAGAAGCCCAGAACTTATTATTAATTTTTATGATTGATTAAATTGTAATTAACTAAAATTCTTTGATTCATTCAAATCTTATTAACTTATCTTGGCTTTTTACATACATTATAGAATCTATAAAATCAGATCATAATTAGAAATAAATTTTATTATAAAAAAACAAGAAAGTAAAGGGAAAAAAACCCATACCTCATCCAGGGTTCCAATTATAAAGTTATATAAGCAAGTAGGCAACGCATTCCCATATTTTCCGGGTACGTGTCGGTAAATAAAACTGAAAATTTGATATTATAATCTATAAATAGGTGAAAAGAAAATGTAATAAATTTATTTTTACATTTTCTTAAAAAACAAGTCTTGTTTTTTTTTAACATTTATTTGTATAAATTGAAATACATAAAAATTTGGAATATGAGTTTATCGGTTATCCGCCTTATCGGGCGATAGTTTTATCACGAGTTATCGGATATCGGTTATCGGATGATAAGGTTTTGGCGTTATCGATTCTCGGTTATCGCGATACAATTTTTTGTTTATCGTGCCAATTTATATATATTATATATATATTATGTATATATATATAATATATATATATATATTATATATATATATATATTATATATAATATATATATATAATTCCTTAATTTAGGGATGGGAAGAGGTTCAGCCATTAGCCACTGGTTCCCAACCTTTTCTTGGCCATACCCCACCTAAGCATCTCTAAAATCTTGATGCTCCCCATGCATACTAATAATAAAACGAAGTAAAAGTGAACTCTTATTCATGTGGAGGAAATTAACTTGGTTTTAACAAGAAGTAAAAGAACTAAAAGACAGTTGAAGTACTGAGTACAAAATCATTAAGAAATAGTTAAAAAATAATTATTTGAAATAATATGAAAAAACAAAACAAAAAAAAAGTTTCCAAACATATAAAGAAGAGCGAAATGCATTAATATAAATCTTTATAATAGAAGTTTTTTCTGTAATACTTTGATCATTTTAATTATTGCAATAAGATTAAGATACTTAACAAATTCTCACTAACTTAGAGAGAGAGAGAGAGAGAGAGAGAGAGAGAGAGGAGAGAGAAAGAGAGAGAGAGAGAGATGAGAGAGAGAGAGAGAGAGAGAGGAGAGAGAGAGAGAGAGAGAGAGAGAGAGAGAGAGAGAGAGAGAGAGAGAGAGCCCAGTGCCATATTTTAATACTTTCCTAATAATTGCGTTCTAATTAGGATATCGATATAATATGACAACTGTGTAAAATAGGAGGAATTAAAAATAAATGCAAAATATTCACTATTAATAATTCATTCTCGAATTTGCCCCCCTTTAAAAGCGAATTACCCCCACGTGGGCTCTACGTTGAGAATTATCGATCTAAACTTTAAAATCTTTCTTTTCGAATTTTCTAGTTCTAGCTTCTGTGTTAATTGGTGTTTTACTGTAGTTTAGTTATTACAGTATTCTTTTGTCATTAAAAGTCGATACTATATTTATTATATATTATTATTATATATATATATATATATATATATATATATATATATATATATATATATATATTTATATATATATATAATCTCCTCTAGAGGAAATAAACAGAGGGCAGCATTAATAAATAATTAATCCACAAGAGTCGGAAATGTTTTCCGGGTATTGACCAGACAAAGTCCAAAATATTCTAATAAACAGTTTTTAAAGTGATAATTCAATGTATCAGAAATAAAATGAAAGAAGAGTGAGAAAGTTGAAGCAGTACATGTAAAAATGAGCCAGCTGTTAAGTTTGTGGTCAGATAACTTTATATAAAAATGATGAGACTGCTGGAAAATGTTATATTGTATAGAATATTCTTCTTGAAGATAAGAGAAAATTGAGTTACTGTTAAAGTGGGAAGATTCAGATAAGGTATGGGATAACCTTTTAGGTGTTATGGACCATAAAGTTGACAATGACGACAGCGAATGGGGTCCAGTTGGGGACAGCCAATGAAGCTATGGTGAACAAATTGCGGGATGTGGCGACGGCATAATTTATAGATGGGAGGAAGGTCCCATGACAGAGAGGCTGTGAGTGATATTGGTGTATCACTTCGTGCAAACTATTTCGTCGGAGTAGTAACAAGGGGATATTGAACGTGTCCTTGTGTATTCTATGGTACAATTTTGAGACCTTGATTTTTGCACCCAAGGAGTACGCCAGACGGTTGCGAAGCAACCGTCGTACGTGTCTCCCCCCTATTTTTGCCCCTTCCTTTAGGGGCTTAGCCTTTTTTTTTTGCCTTGATATCATTTCTGACCTTGATATCCTGACCTTGACACCTTTTCTGACCTTGATACCGTATCAAGGTTTGTACCGATCCTAACTTGAACGCCTGTATGTATCGTTCCTAACTTGAACGCATGTAGGTAAATCCTGTATGTATCTATCCTAACTTGAGCACACACCTACACCTACACACACACACCCACCCACGTGGTCATGACTCACGATTTTCCCCGTCCCTTTTCATCTACTCTTAGCGACCTTTTGATCCAGGACTTGCCGTCTTTACCTGTTCGAGTTCTATCTGGGTTATAATTCAAAATAAAAACAAGATAGAATCGGAATCTATAAATTTGCAAAAGATACACTATGTATGTCCACGAAAGATTCGAGAGCATTGGTCTTTGAATTCATATAGATAAGAATTGAGAATCGATGTTTTTGGCCCCCCCCTTTAGGGGCTTAGCCCCTTTTTTTTGTGCCTTGATACCATTTCTGACCTTGATATCCTGACCTTGACACCATTTCTGACCTTGATACCGTATCAAGGTTTGTACCGATCCTAACTTTTGAAGCCTGTATGTATCGTCCTAACTTGAAACGCTGTAGTTAACACTATCCTGATATGTATCTCTATTCCTAATTGAGCACACACTACACCTACACTAGACACACACACACACATTCACACAGACACACGTGGTCATGACTCACGATTTTCCCCGTCCCTTTTCTATTCTACTTCTAGCGACCTTTTGACTCAGAAACATGCCGTCTTTACATGTTCGGTTCTATCTGGTAAAATTCAAATAACCCAAGATAGAACTCGATCCCTTACCACTCTGACAAGTATAGGACATTTTGTCCACAGATCCACGGAAAGATCTGAAGATGGTTTATTCCAGATTATAGATAAGAATTGAGAATCGATTTTTTGGCCCCCCTTTAGGCTTAGCCTTTTTTTTTTTTTTGTTTTTAGCCTGATACATTTATAAACTTGATATCCTGATTGATTACCGTATGAGGTTTTTACCGATCTTAAACTTGAACCGCCTGTATGTATCGTTCTCACTTTGAACGCATGTAGGTAACTATCTGATATCCTATTACCTACACACAGACACACCTACACCTACACCTACGACTTACACACACACACAACACATTCATACCTCACATGACTCACGATTTTCCCCGTCCCTTTTCATCTCTTAGCCGACCTTTTTGACTCAAGACATGCCGTCTTTACCTGTTCGAGTTACTGTACTTAATTTATAATTCAAAATATAACAAGATAGAACTCGATTCCTTACCACTTGAAAGTATAGGACTTTTGTCAACAGATCACGGAAGATCTGAGCAGGTGGGTCTTTATTCCGTATAATAGAACTGAGAATCGATGCTTAATATTATAATAATATAATAACTTTATTAATATATAATAATATATATATATATATATATATATTATATTATATATAATATATATATGAATATATTAATTATATATTTTTCTTTATATAGATAACGGATATTTTATTTATATTTATATATTATATATATATATATTATATATATATATATATATAATATATATATAATATATATATGTTTGTTTTATTTATCCTAAATGTATATTCTTGCAGGAAATAGACAAATATTCGGATGTGACGTTGTTCATGTTTCCTCTTGTGTATGCCGTTAAAGATCTTTACTTTAAGGATGTAAACAAGTTTATTACTTAAAGCTACACCTACATAGAGTAGAGTTAAATGTATAGAGTGTGTCCATACCTCCCTTATTCAGGTATGTTCTTTCGGTGTTAATCTTCTCATATGATATAAACGTTATGAAGTTGTTGTTTAAAATATTATTTACATTAATTCTATATTACTTATTAGTTAATACACAATGCGTGCATTGTACATGCTCAATAAACTCCCCTCCCCTCCTTCTACAAAACCGTAATTTCTCTTTATGGATTTCCAGTATAGGTTCATATTATTATACTTCAACCCCATCTAATATTGAAAGCTCATAGGTCTCCTATGTTAGCTATTGTATGCATTCGTTAACCATCGAGATTATCTCACTTAGCTTTGTAATATTAACAATGATATTAGGAGCATTTTAAATAAACTAATGCGCTTGAACAATGTATAATATTCGTAAATATTACCTTGATACAGTACACAAACTAATAATATATACATGCTGAATGAGACGGTGTCCAAAAGATATCTCTCTAGGATGTATGACCCTACCACTTTGAATACACGACTCCATATTTTCGCGAGCCGCGTAAGTAATATTACGCGGCGGGTTCATGCGTCTGTTCCCACAACCTCTACAGACCCAAAATCACTTACCTCTTCCCTTAGTATTAGTGAATTAATTATTACCATGAATGTTACGAAAACATTGGAGAATTAGGTTCCTCCAATGAACTATTAGTTATATTATAAGATATACTAGTAAATAAAAACTTTTACACAAATTAGTTCTTGCAATTCGCATTATTGATTTGTGCATTTTAAAATTTGAGTTTGGTTAAAGATACTAAAACACACCTGCTCAAATAAAATTGTTTATAACTAAGTTAATTTTCATCCAGACACAAGCAAGGCTCAGGATATGAAAAAATATGTTTTTTACATACCTATTCAAAAGCCGATAAAATAATTCTCGATCAATCACATACGAGGTCAAATATAGATAAGGATTACTCCATCAATCACAAGAAAGGAAAGCATTTCTGGACTACCGTCTTTTTGAAGATCTTTTTGCCCTAGTATAGAGTTTCCGAAATGTTTCCAACGCGGGAAAGTGTACCTTGATCCTCGATTCATGTTTATACTGGAATTCCTTTTTGAAGCCTGGTATTAGGCTTAATCAGCCCGGGTACAAAAAGGATTATCCTAATTTAGCTAAATCTTAGGCCATAAAGTAGCTTATTTCAACACATTTTTCGTAGGAGCTCAGTCTCGCTATCTGTAAAGGAGTGTACGTTTTTGTGTGTTTTTTTTGTGCTGGAATGTCATGCACATGAACTATAATAATAATAATTATAATATTAGTAATATTAATAAAGTAAATTCAAAATTATTTAAAAACTTTGAAATATTTTAGTTAACATTGAATGAATAACATAAATGTTAAGTGAATAATTGTATTTTAAATAAAAAACCTAGAATGATTTGATAAAAACATGTCTCTGCTTAACAGAGAGAACTTATTTTGTATTTTCCACTACTTGATTACATTGCAAAGATGATGTAAAGCAGTAAGGCAATAAAGCAAACGTTGCATAGCTTGGTGTAGAGAGGTGCTAGGGGTTTGCTTACTGATTTACTGATTTATTTCTTTAAGTTATGTAAAATATTTTTAATTCATTCATATAACTTTAGTAAAATTATTTAAAACTTGATAGTTAATAAAATTTTATTAAAACAAAGAGGTATTAACATTAATAATAAATTCTTGTTCAAAGATTGATTGATTTATATAGAAGTTTTAAGAAAACTTTGAATAATTTTAGTTATTATTGAATGAGTAATATAAATTACGTGTTTAATTAAACAAAAGGTTTTAATAAATTAACGTTATGTTCATACAAGAACTATTTGAGTATGTTTAACAGGGTGTGTTGGTATGTGTATGCGTGTGTGTGTGGTGTGTGTGTAAGTGTTGTGTGTATGTGTGTAGTGTGTAAATATCAAACACAATAGGCATGCAAGTAAATAACACTAAGCTATAATAAAAAATATAATAAAAATAAAATAATAAAAATAAAAATAAAGTAATAAAAATAAAAATAAATAAAAAACAATGAATAATATAAAATAAATAAAAGTATTTAAACAAAATAAAAAAACAATGTTAATAAATAGAGTTAAAGCAGTAAGCATATGAGTTAAGCAGTAAGATATGAGTTAAAGCAGTAAGCAGTAAAACAAAGCTATAATCCCTTTATTGCTAGGTAATACCTCTATTGATTTACTGATTACTGCTTTAAGGTATGTATGTTAATAAAAATATATGAGTTAAAGCAGTAAAAATATGGATTAACGCAGTAAGCAGTAAACAAAGCATACTAATCCTTTGGCTAGGTAACCTCTATTGATTTATGATTTACTGCTTTAAGTAGTTAAAGCAGTAAATAATATGAGTTAAAGCAGTAAAAACATATGAGTTAACGCAGTAAAGCAGTAAACAAGCTACTAATCCTTGTTGCTGAGGATAAACCTCTATTGATTTAACCTGATTTACGACTTAAAGATGTAATGTTAATAAATATATGAGTTAAGCCGTAAACATATGAGGTTAAGCAGTTAAAGCGTAAACAAGCATACTAATCCCCGTTGTTGTAGATACACTCTATTGACTTTCTTTTTTACTGTTTTTACTTTTTTAAAGATTATGTTTTTTTAATAAAATTCGCTACAATTGTTTAAAATAAAATATTTATATATCAGCCACTCTGGGGGTTTTTTCTTCCTTCTCATTCCTACTTCTTTTCATTATTTATATTGTATAACTTTAAATAGATTCTAATTTTTAATGTATGTGATCAGCTTTTCCTGTTTTAGAGTGCTAAATAACATGACCTCAGGTACCTCGATCATAATTGGTTGAATTAGTCGCTGATGGGGTTTTACCCCAAACGCTCCTCTGGATACGTCCTTGATACATGACTTTTTATTTTAAGCTAAAAGGTGTGTTATGTATTATATATTATAATTATATATACTATAGATATATAATTAATTATATTATAATATATATATATAATAATATATATATATATACTATATATAATGTGGTGTGTGTAGGTGTTAGGTGTGTGTGTAGGTGCGGCTGGTATATGTATCTAGGATGGGTGTATGTGTCTAGGACATGTGTTTTGTGTGTGTGTAGCGGTAGGTGAGGTAACGTGCCTTATGGGTGGGTGTATGTGGTGTATAAAAGCCGAGCGTATAGTGTCGTGTGAATAAATAGGCTAGGATGTGGTGTGTGTGTGTGCAATAAAACGCTTATGATGTGGGAGTGCATGGTGGCGCGCCACCTTTAGGCATATGTGTTGTATGATTCTTCCTAGACCGCCTGGTGTGGGATCTTTATAACTAGCATAACGATCGCTAATACAGTGGGGCAAGGGGTTTTGGTTAAAGGGTGGGTGTGTTGTTTTTTTTTATTTTTATTAGAGAGAAACGCCGGATTGTCATGTGTTTTATAGACGAGCTTGTCTATAATAGAGGGGGGGCATTGTATAGTATATTTTTGTGGTTTTGTTTGATTGTACTTTTGTGTTTTTGTTTCTCAGCAAGGTGTATCCGAGTCAGAGCAATAAACTGAGGTGTGTTAGACCAGACACTGTAATGGGCTCCGTTATGCGCTAGTGATGTTTTTATGTATCGCTATAAAAAGCGCTGCGTATTTGTGTGCATGTTGTCATAGATATATAGCCGTACTAGACGCAAGGTGTGTGTTGTGCTTGTAGTCCATACAGTAGATCATTAGTGTGTTGTATGGTAGTGCTGTGGTAGGTGTGAAAATAAAGTATGCTTATTAGGGCGGTTGAGTGTATGTACCAATATGGCTGTGTACAGGGTTGGTAATGGTGTGTTGTTCTGTGGGTGTGTTGTACTGAGTAAGTGTCGGGCGAAGGATCTGTTATGTGATTAATTATTTATTCTTTTATTTTTAATACCTTTTTATTAAGGTTAATTTTTTTTTTCCATACGGCATATTTTTTCTAAAATTATAATTTCAAATCAAATATTAAGGATATTATATAATGATAATATGTATCTTTTTTATTTTAGAGTGTAAGTGTGTTAGATGTGTGTAGTGTGAGTTTGTGTGTGGTGTAGTTATGTGAAGTATAGTGTCTATGGGGGGTGTATATGTGTATAAGTGATTATTGTATTTATCAATTAAAAAATAATTGGCTAAATCCACAACTAGCGTATAATGTAATAAAATTGGAGGTAATAGTCGTTGTTATTAGTAGCTGTAACGGTTGTTGTGAATGTTTTGTTGTGTTGTTGTGTTGAAATGTGTGTGTTGTGTGTGTGTGTGTGTGTGTCTTCTGTTGTTCGTTTAGTACAGTGTGGCTAGTTTAGTGTTGTAAGTATGTGTTGAAAACCTTCGGCTAACCTGAACTCTCGACTAAGAGCTCGAGATTTTTTTATCTTTCTATCTTCTGACTACTTATTATAGTTCTTATATATATAAATTATTTGTTGATATATTAAAGCTCAGTGTTAGCATATTAGTATTACGGATCTACACTCTATAATTATATATTATATATATATATATATATTAATATAAATATAATAATATATTTATATATATAATATAGATATTATTAATATTATATATATATATATATTTATTAATATACTATACTATATATAAATATATATATATATATTATATATCTATTATATATATATATATATATAAATATGCTCAAGTTTGCTTGAATGCTTTTAATTTTTTAACTTTTAATATGGAAAATAGCTAATTCCAAAATTTTTGTATGCATAAGTGATCCTATGATTTATATATTAATAAAATAACATAATTATGGGTGTAAATGGTTGTATTTAGTAGAGACGTTCAATCTCGCTCTCCAAGGCTCAATAAATTGCCTTGTGATAAGGGTGTTTCGAGTTCTAAGACGTTTGTCACAGGTTGAAGACTGGGTATATAGTCACTTTTTAAATCGCAATTTAATGTTATTCCTTGCGGGGGTGGGATGATTCGCTTCAGAAGATAGAAGATGAGATGCGCAAACGCATGATGCATATACATGTATGCGCAAACGCTTGGTACATATACATGACTAAGTTAGTAGTATAAAATGACAAGTTGATGACCACTCCTCAAAGGGACCCAAAGGGTTCGGAATCACTGTGAAACCTTCCAGAAGGCACAGAGCAACCATATTATATAGTATAATATATATATAAGTATATATATATATATATATATAATATATAATATATATATATATATATATTATATATATATATAATATAATATATTATATAACTATATATATATATTATATATATATATATAGTGAAAGGCAGAATTTGAATAGATTCAACTGAAAACTGCTTGATGGTATAGGGGGATTGGAAGACCCTCCTTGGAGAGCACGACAGACTTACAAGCAGTTACGGAGTGGACAGGTATGAGACCACGTGAATGAACGGGTAGGGGGATGGACTTGGGATGTGGGTGTGGTTGTGTGTAGTGTGATAAGGGTGAGTGTATGTGCTATGGATACTTCGTGGATATTAAATACATTCATGATCCGAGTGAAATAAACTGAAATATTCCGGATAAAAAGGACCATGAAGGTAGATGGAGTATATAGAGAATGAGAATGAAAAAGATAAACAACTATCTTCGGAGTGATTATGCAGTTGTGTAGGTAGCCTCTGTGCGTGCGGTTTGCGGTGCTCGGGCTCTGTGCGCGTGTTCGCCCTTGCGGTTAAGTCGTGAGAGAATTAAACGCGTTGGTGAACTCCGAAATTCGCTCCCCTCCTGTATGCTCATATAAGGAGGGAAGAAGTGGGAGTGATATGTAAATGCCTGCGAAAAAAATAATATAATATAATATTGAAACAAATAAAAAATGAAATAAAAAATAAAACTAAAAACATAAAAAAAAAAGCACTAAAAAACACCATGAAAGCTCGCGGAAACTCAAAAGCAAGCATATACAATGAGCAGGGGAGAGAACCGCATTTAGAAGTCTTTGGTTTCTAACGCGTGACTTTAGTTTGATCTCTATGCTACTTGTATAAGATTACTAAAATTATAGTATCTGTAATTAACTAAATAATATATATATAGATATATATATATATATATAATATATATTATATATATATTAATTAATATAGTATTATAATATATTATATATATATATATTATATATTATATATATATATATGTATATTATATATATATCTTAGAGAGAGAGAGAGAGATAAATAGATAGAGTATATATAATATATAAGATATAGTAGTACTATATATAGAATAGTAGAGATTAATTATAGAGAGAGGAGAGATGAGTGAGAGATAGGATTAGATAGAGAGAGGATTAATATAATATCATAGAGAGAGAGAGAGAGAGAGAGTGATAGTATATATCGGTAGTGTAGTGAGTGAGTTAGATGTGAGTCAGTGAGTGATTGGAGTGAGTGAGTGAGTGAGTGAGTGAGAGAGAGAAGAGAGACAGCAGAGAGATGAGATGAGATATATACGTATAGTATGAAGATAGTATAGAATATATAAGTTTACAATTGATAGTTGACCGCTAATAATAAAATATATAATAAATAATAAATAATAATTATTAATTATTATATATATAATAATAATAATAAATAATAATATAATAATAATATATATTATAATAAAATATAACTATAATAATAATAATATATAAATAATAATAATAATAATATTAATAATTAAATATATAATATATAATAATAAATAATTAATATTAATAATAATACATCAAATGTAGCATAAAATTTAGAAAGTCTTTTTTTCGAATTTTTATTAATTTCTATAAAAATTGGCCTTAATAGATATAATAAAATTCATATGAATATTATGCAAATACTGTATAATATAACATTTGCCACAATAAAAAAAAAAAAATATATAATTACGTTGTTTTCTTATCGAAGACTTTTTTTACTATTCCCCCCTAGAAACGGAGTATACCTTACTTATAAATGTCATAATATATATATATTATATATTATATATATATTATATATATATATAAATATTATATATTAATATATATTATATTTATATATATATTTATTATAATATATATAGTTATACTATATATATATATTAATATATTCTATATATATATATATATATATATATATATATATTAATATTAATATAGTATAATATATATATTCTATTTATATACATATATTATAATATATCATAGAATATTGATTAAATAGTAGGTGGATATTAGTAGTATATATATATTTATTATCTGTATTAGAATTTTCTAAACATTTTTGTTTATGGTTATAATAACTCTATGATAGTTAAATAACTACATTATATAGTGTTTTATTTATATATATAATACATAAATTAAATAAAAAATATAAACGTAATATAGTTTTATATATATTAATATTATATAGATATTTTATATTATTATAATAACTCACATAATAAAAAAATAATGTTTTCTAATTATGCATATAAAATATTCTATAAAAAAAATGTTATATTTTTATATAGATATTTTTCTTTGAATTAGTGATATTTATATATAATATCTATGGTTATTATATATATATATATAATATATATAATTATATATATATATATATTATTATATATATATATATATATATATATATATATATATATATATATATATATATATATATATATATATATATATATATGAAAAGTTAGTATTGCTCAGTAATGTAAAACCTCATTACTGTTAATAAAGGATGCAAAAATAGATGGAATAGGAGATTAATATAAAATTGAAATGATATTTCAACATTTGGAAAAACCATTGTGCAACAAAAATAATTTAATAATTTTTATTTTATATTAATCAAATTTCACAATAACTACTTTTCATATATAAATTTTCTTTTGAATATTAATTTGGAATTCCAGATTTTTCATAAGATTTCACAGGATGTGTTTCCTATGAAAATTCGATAATGAAAAACTGGTAAACAACCCACTGGGTATATAAAGACGGAACGATGCATCAGAGCTCATTTTGACCTAACTCCTCAAATTGGCTATACAAAAGAAAAGGACAGAATTTAAAGTAACTATAAATTCGAACTTAACGTAAAACGCTGATAAAAATTTAAAGTTTATTTTAACTTAGGAAAACATTTGGACTTAGATTTTATTTTATAAATTTTTTAAAATTTATTTATTGGCATTTAAGTTTAGTTTGTGAATCTTTAAAATAAGGTAACATACATTTATAATTTAATTGCATAAACTTTGTGTAAGTTTGAAATAAAACAGCATATGTTTAATATTTGGTTAGGCTATTTGGTATATTTCTTGAATTAACTCTAGAAAAATATTTTATAGTTTTAAATTTGAATTAATTTCATAAATATTTAGTAAAGATTGTGATTGATTATTTCTATGGAAATATTTCATTTAACTTAGTTTAAATTTGAATTAATTTTGTAAATATTTAGTAAAGATTGTGATTGATTATTTCTATGGAAGTATTTCATTTAACTTAGTTTAAATTTGAATTAACTTCGTAAATATTTAATAAATTGATTTTGATTTTCAATTTCCTCAAAAAGTTATATTTTATTTTACATCTGAATTTTGGACTTTTTCAATTTTCATCCTAATTCAGTAGTTCATATCAGGAAAACTGTAGAATGGACTTTTAATTCTATGAAAAACTTGTGATCATATTTATAGATTAATAATATTATAATACTAAATAATAATAAATAATACATCATTTATTATAAATAGTATAAATATATAAATATCATATTTAAATAATAATAATAATATACTCAGCTTAGGCATGATTCTCCGAACACGGGTCTCTTGTTGAAACTTGCATCATCACTATTAAAGTAATGAAATTTTTACATATTAGTATAGTTATCATCGTTATGTAATTTATAAATTGAAATAATTCTATAAATATGTGGATCTATGAACTTATATGTAGACACACCATATGTATATATAATCGAACGCGGTAGGCAAATTTCCGAAGTACATGATATTAAATATAATAATATACTTTATATTAATTATATTAATATATATATATATATAAATATATATATATATATATTTAATATATTAATATATATTATATATATGATAATATTTATATGATATATATACATATATATATTAATTATATATTCATATATATATTATATACCCTATATATATTAATATATATATACTGAATAATATATATTATATATATATATATTTATATATATATATAATATATATATATATATATATATATATTATTATATATATATTAATATTATATATTATATATTCATATTAATATATTTAATATATATTTATATATTATAGTATAATAATATATAATTAATAATATATATATATTAATTATATGCTTTCGGAATTTTTGCAGTTTCGCCCTCTGCATTATTAATAAATTTTAAGTTGATGGTTTCTACATGTAACAATGGTCAAATATATTTATGTATTTATTTTCAAGTTAAATTTAATCAACCGATGATATTAAACTATGTATATGTATAATCAATATCTGCTTTTATAATAGTGATGACGTTTTAAAATGATTCAAATACTTAAATATCATCAATGTCTGCAAGTGTTTTTGAGTAATTGTTACATATTTAATTGATTATTTTTATTATTATTATTTTTATTAATTTTAATTATAATAAATTTAATTCAATTTTATTTTTGATTACAGATTAGCACTATATGTTTACGAATATCTTTTACATGTTGGGGCACAAAAGGCAGCACAAACATTTCTCACAGAGGTAAGATTGATGTTTACACAAAAGGTTCATTTACTTCTTAATTTTTAAGGTAAATATGGCATACTTTGGATACAGAAGCTATGTACGAGGTAGTGAAAAACTACCATTTTATTAATTGAACTTTTGAATGTGAATAAAAAAAAAAAGTGATTTGTGAAGTGAAAAGCTTATAATGTGTTCCATGTTTCTGAAAATATACAATTTTTTTATTATTATTATTAAATATATAAGTGCAGTGATCTACAGTAAAAATAAAAGTGAAACACAGTAAGACTATAAATAATATAATATATTAACAAAATTAATTTGACATGCAAATAATAATAATAAAAGTTAATTTAAATTTTTCTTGAGTTAATAATTAAGTTAACTTATTAAAGATCGATTCCAGTTTCTACTTACGCATTTTATTCTTTATGAATTAAGACGAATTTATAAATGAATTTTACGAGTTATATTTACTGTGAGTTTCGATGAGTGAAATTTTCAAAGTCAAAATAAATTCTAAAAAATTTATGAAATAAAATCTAAGTCCAAATGTTTTCCTAAGTTAAAATAAACTTTAAATTTTTATCAGCGTTTTACGTTAAGTTCGAATTTATAGTTACTTTAAATTCTGTCCTTTTCTTTTGTATAGCCAATTTGAGGAGTTAGGTCAAAATGAGCTCTGATGCATCGTTCCGTCTTTATATACCCAGTGGGTTGTTTACCAGTTTTTCATTATCGAATTTTCTAGTAAACGCATGCCGTGTTGCATATGATCTCTATGAAATCTGGAAAATTGCATAAATATAAAATTTTTTGTATAGAAGAAAAGTTGTATCTAATCATGAAAAGAGTTATGTGTGCATGGCATTAAATAAATATATCAAATTACTTATATATTTTTTGTTCGCACGAAAATGGTAGTTTCTCAAAGTTGTGTTGCAAATGCCATTCAATTTTATCAATTACCCATTAAGTTTCTTTGCATATTTGCATTCTTTTGCAATTCGTAAAATATCACTCTGTAAATTCTGAGTCGATTAATTTATAAATGGTGATATACAAACTCAAAAAGAATACCTATCAAATATTATAATTTATTTATATTATATATATATATATATATATATATTTACTGTAGTTTACCAGACTTACATAAGTTATAATTCATACAAGAAAAATTTTGATAAAATAATTTAAATGAGATCCGAGTTCAAGAAATAGAATAATATTTATATATAAAGATATATTTTAAAAATATGTCGTTATATTACACATTTATGACATAATATATATATATCTATATAACGTATAAGTTATTTATAACATCACGTATTATATAAATATAAGTAGTGCGAAGCTTTTGCTCATTCTTATTAATAAATATAGAATATAATTCTATAATATATATATATTTGGGACTCGAATATTATTAATCAACTATATAATATACATTATAAATACTAATATACTATAAATATGTATAAAAACCCTTAATATATAATAATATATAAAAAACTAATACAATAATAAATAATAATTATTTAGTGTATTTATTATTATTTATTTAGTGTACTTATTTATTTTTTATTTTTTCTAAACATAATATAATAAAATACAATAAAATACAATCGCTATTAGATATATTTATATTTATACTATATTTATATATTTAATATTATAAAAACCTATAATTGATGATTTTTATTCCAACTTCTTAATTGATGAACTTGTAATAATATATATAATACTATTAGTGTTAGCTATAAAACTAATAATCTAGAAGGAAGATTTAAAATTCTTTGTGATTGATTTGACTCTCTAGAATTAGTAAAATATAGTATAATATAATTATATATATATATGGATATTGCTACTCTACACAATTTAAAGAGATACCAACAGATATATTATTTCATAATAAAATAGAAAAATATATTAAATGATATAATGTTGTATTACTTCTACCTTAATTATATTTATTATATAAATTAAACTTAGCTATAACCTCAATAGTACTAATGTTATGTCATAGAGTAGTAGTGTATATACTTAATAACATTAGCTTATTTAGCAATTTTATTATACAATGAGGATGATTCACGAGTTGTTTTAGGGAGTGTTTATAATTTCTCTCATGTATGCAGGAAACAATTCAACTTAGGCACGAAGCTATAGTATTTTTTTTTATTGATGGCCTAATTTCTATTATTAGCGTTTACTTATGCATTAACTAATTTTTATGGAATTAAAGTCTTTCTATAGTGCATAAATTAAAATTTAGTCTATTTTAAACCTTATTAAAATTATTTGTATGTGTAAACGAATGTAAATGATAAAAGATGTACAGATTAGATGATTGATTATTATTTATATATTTTGATCCACCTATCTACTTTATCTCTCTAAATATAGAGTTTTGTCTTCTTTCTAATATTTTTAATGATAATTTCTGTCCCCTCTATTCCTTCAACTGATTGTTAATATAATAAATCTCTCTATTGTAATATATATTTTAATTTATTATTCTTGTTGTATATGTATTTTATTCATATAATTATTATTATCACAACATAAATCATTTTAACCTTAAAATATCTTTAAGATATAAGATAATATATATAGATCTAGTTAATGTCTCATAATATTTATATTTGCAGACGATTATATATTTTACTTCTTTGTATTGCTAATTCATATTAATAGCTCTGCAACTTCATTAACTTTTACTACTTACTCTCTCTCTCTCTTCTCTCTTACTCTCTCTCTCTATCTTACTACTTCACGGTACTACACTCACTCACTATCTAACTCACTCACTGACTCATAATCACTCATACATCACTTACTCACTCACTCTCTCTCTCTCTCTCTCCTTTTCTGTCTCTCTGTCTCTGCTCTCTGACTCATCTCTCTCTCTCTTTCCTCTCCTTTACTGTCATCTCTATTTCTGCAACTCTCTTCATCTCTTTAAATAATATAGCTATATATTATATATATATATATTAATATATATATTTATATACTATATAATTATATATATAATATATATATCAATATATATATTATATATATAATTATATATATAATATATATTAGTATATTAAATATAATTTATATATATATTATATAATATTAATCTATATATATATTATATATTATATATATATAATATTAATATATAAAGTAGTATAGTTACTATTAAAAAGTTAGTAATATGGTGTGGGAAACCACCATGCCAGCTCGAATGAGCACAATTACGTGTGTCAAGTGTTAATATATATTATATATATTTTTAATATACGTCAGTTAACTTTCATGTGGGATGTTTTTTAGGCTATTTTTTTGTTTTTGTTTTTTACATTTTTATTTTTTATATTTTTTTAATACATATTTTGAATATCTTTTGGGTTATATGTGTGCGTGATTTCCCTACCTCTCCTCCTTAAGCTTAAAGGTACTAGTTAGGGGTAGGGCTTTATACGGAGTATATCTAACCAAACTGCGTTTTTTAGTCATATAACCTGACTCAAGGCCCCGCACGAGCCGCCACGACCGCTCGCACCACACTATGCACCACGCCGTGAATAGTTTTTTATTCGGATTTGACCTGTTGATGAGAGGCTATGAAGTTGAGTACCTTCCATGCGTGATGTTTGATAATCACGAAATTATATTCGCGAATGATGCAGAGACGAGTCACTATATCTGGGTGAAAGAATAAACATATTTACATAACACATACACTCTACCCATTATACACACACACAACACAACACCACCTCATTATCCACAGTCCATCCCTCCTTACCTCCGTTACCACTTCACTCCGTGAGCTCTATATTATCACGTTCCATCTCAACTACGTAACTGCTTTATCTGTCTGTGTTCTCCAAGGATGTCATTCCCCAAATCCCTATTATATATATATTTATATCCAATAGTATTTTTATATGAATACTTCTTTCATATTTCCCCATCACATTATATATATATATATTATATATTTATATATATATTATTAATATAATATAATATATATTATATATATATAATATTTAATATAAATATATAATTATATTAATATTATTAAATATATATATATTAATATATATAATTTATAATATTATATAATATTAACTCTATAGATATATTATGTATATATATGGTGAGTTTACTTTACTTGGTGCTTATTCTTAGGAAGGTTTCACAGGTATATTCCCGAAACCTCATTTAGGGTCCTCTTATTGTAAGGGTGTTCTCAACTTGGTCATTTTAATGACTTATATTAACTTAGTTCATTATATAGTAATGCGTTTGGGCATTAGATATTATATCCGCGTCCAGGCGTGCATTTACCGCATTACAGTCCCATTTTTTTACTATATTCTCCTATTTTGATTCTAAACTATTGTTGCTTAATAAACGTTTATATAATAACTCATTTTAAATATTGGCGAGTTTAAATTAATATTAACTTTACTATACCAGTCACTAACCGAACTTGAGTGTGAGTGAGGAGAACTTCTGAATCCCCTATAATCCTAACATAGGCTATAAGATTGATTGGACATTAACAGATTGGGCTCTCTAAATGCCCATTTAACTGGTATGAATCATAATGTTAATTTATATAATATTAAATAATTCTCAATTTATTTTGCATACATAAATTTTTGGAATTATCTATAATGTGGTCAGGGATTATAAATTAATTAGATAAAGGCGTCAATCTCGATTTTTGCGATTTTATATAGTATTATAGTATATAATATTATATTATTAATGCTAGTTGTGATAGCCTGTAGCTATTGTTAGTTATATATAGATATACTGATAGACTATACTAATATAGAGTAATGAATGATAAGAATGATAATGTAAAGAGGAATAGTATAGAGAATGAATATCGATAGATACGATATAGATATACGAGATATACTATAAGATATACTATATATTATATATAGATATATATAAACGACGAGAGAGAGAGAGAGTAAAAATCGAGTGGGTTAGAGAGAGAGAGAGATTAACAGACATACTTACGAACACTTGCACACACTACACGCACACACACACACACACACACAGCAACACACCACAACACCACACACACACACACCCGTTACGGCATACTATACACACACACACCGGCTAGGCTACTTATAACTATCACATAGCAATGAACGAAGCACCACCGCATAGGACACTTGCACAACTCACATCTACACGCAACACGGACACACACACCCACACACACACACAACACAAACACCACATCCTAGACACATTACACCCGCCTATATAACCACAACCCACCTTTACCAACCTTGCCTGGATACAATACACAACCATAGGACTTGACACAGCATACACCCACGCCTAACCACACTGAACTGAGACACTTAACTGCGAATCACAAACAGCAACCGCAGCTGGCGGAATTTATAACACCACATTACGCGTAGGCGTTTTATAACAATACACCCCACCCCTAGGCACGTTGACGGCTCACACAACACACACTACACCCAAACACACAATGCTCAGGAGCAACAGTTAACACCGCGACATGAATACTACGAACTACCCACGCCATTACCAACCCGTACGCCGTGAGTAACATGAAGCACCACCCGTGAGCCTCGCGACACTATACACCCAGCTACCACACTTATTGAAACGTTATGAACACACACACACCGCTGGGTATTGTATACCACACACAGACCATACGTAGGTTTGTTGGAATAACACATACACCCACCATTAAGCACTTATCTCATCACCTGAAGCCTTACCACACGACAACACACATGCGCATAGGATTTACACCGAATCCGTAGGAAGTTACCCTGTGTTATACAACCGTAGCTCACACCTCACCTACACCTTTACACCCAACACATATATGTATATATATATATTACTAATATAATTTTTGAAATTGTACAGAAATATATATATACTATATAAGTACTTTAAAAAATTTTATTCTTTATATATAAATATATTATCTAATATTATTACTATAGTTTTCTTTAGCATATATATATATATATAATACATACAACCTTTTACTTAAAATAAAAAATGTCATGTATCCAGTAACGCTCGGAGATTATGCCTTCTAACGAAGAGACGAGCTACCAATTGGCTGTTTAAAGCTCGAAAAACAGAAGTAATTCACCCATAGTTTGATTTAGTGAAGCATCTATGCCTATGATACTAATACAGAGGGTTCAGACGTTACTGAGGTCACATGTTAGTTTAACTCTAAAACCATGAACAAATAGTTGAGAGCACAAAAAATATCTCGCTAGATTAAAATATATGTATTCTATTATAAGTAGTTTCTCGTAAATGACCATAATTATTCTATAATGAAAGAAAAGTGAAATGGAAGGAATGAAAGAGTCTGACATAAGGAAGAAAAGAACCCAGAGTGGCTAGTTCTACTCATCAATTATCATTTTACTTTGTATCAAAAGTCTGTCACTGAACAATAAATTTTAATTAAAAAAACCAGATATACTTTACAGACCTTAAATCAGTAAACAGTAAACAATTGAGGTGTGTATCTCAGCAACAAAGGTATTAGTATCTTTTGTTATTACTGCTTTACTGCTTTAACTATATGTTTTACTGCATTGTAAAACTAAAGGAGATATATTTTATTAAACTAATTATCATAACTTTAAAGCAGTAAATCAGTAAAATCATAAGAGTGTTACCAGCAACAAAGGCAATTAGTATGCTTATTGCTGTTTACTGCTTTACGCGTTAACTCATTGTTTTACTGCGTTTAACTCAATTGTACTATTATTACACAAGGAGTTTACATACGTGAATAAGAGTAAATCAGTAAATCAATAGAGGTGTTACTAGCACAAAGGTATTAGTAGCTTTGTTTTAACTGCCTTAGATCAAATGAAAACAACTAGACACCGAATCTCTATTATTATATTATACAATTCATTACCTTTAACAGCAGATATGTAAGATCAATAGATGGTTATTACACTAACAATAAGATTAGTAGGCTTTATGTTTTGACTGCTTTTACTGCTTTACCTCATATGTTTTACTGCTTTTACTCATTTATTTATTTACTGCTTTATAACTTAATATAATTTATTAACATTGTTTTTTTATTTTTTTTAATAACTTTATTTAATTTATTTTTTATTATTATTTTACTTTTTCTTAATTTATTAAATTTATTTTGAATGCTTTATATTTCTATTTGTTATATTTTATTTTTTATTATTTAATATTATTAATTTATATATATTATACTAGCAATCCCTTTATACTTCATTTGACACTATTGTTAGTATATTATTAATCAAACACACACATTCAACACACACACTTTACACTACAACACACACTCATCGACGCATATCAACTACAACTAACACTAAACACTACCTGTTTAAAATATATCAATTAAATTCTTTTGTTAAATAACAAACGTATAATTTATTAAAACATCTTGTTTAAATTAAGCAGGTCGATTATATAGTACTATTAAATCTATATTAAACTTAAAAATATTTCATAAATGTTTCTTAAAACTTTATATAATAAATTCAAATCATTGATTATCTTTGATCCATGATATTTATTATTAACTTATTAATTGTTTGTTTATGAAAATATATTTATACTATAAAAGAATTATAGTTTTAATATAATTTATTTTTAAACTAAAAAATTTTTATGAAATGCTAATTGAAAATTCTATTATTTTATCAAGAATTTTATTGCAATATAATATCCTAGATTAAATCAGTTAAGCTAATAAGCCCTACCTAGCAATAGCCCATCTCTATACATACCCATAGCTATTATATATATATGGATAACGTTTTTTATACTTTTATATTTATATATTTATTGTTTAGGTATGATAGTTTTTAATTTTATTTGACTATTATTATTATATATATCATTTTACAATAAATTTATATTATGTCATAGCTTGGAGTATCCCTACCGTGACGAAATTCCCAAAACATCTCTTTATGCTTTGCTATACCATATTTATATTTATGCAATTGTAATAAGTATGAAAATAGCAAATAAAGTTCTTCGCCTCTGTATATCTGCTACACTCAATACACATAACTCTTATCAAAATCTTATATCTTCAGACGAAGTTTTGTTTTATAAATAATAGAAATTAAAATACGTATTTATAATATTATTTATTCTAATTATAAATTTTAACTATTTAATAAATTATTTACTAAACAGTTTATCTTTAAATAATTTGAAATTACTTTATTTAAATATTACTAATATATATTATTTATTAATATATTAGTTACTATTGTGCATATTGACATTCTATCAGCACATAAAAAAATAACACACAACAAGTACATACTCTCATTACAGATACGGACTGAGCTTACCTACTGAAAATGTGTTGAAATAACTACTTTTAGGCCTCAATTTAGGTCACCATAAATTTTTAGTGAATATCCTTTTTAGTACCCCTCGGTGCTCTAAGTCTATAAATAAATTTACCATGCAGTTCTACATAAAAGTGATATTATTCAAATTTTCTCAGTAATAGACTAGAAATCGAAGACAATGTTATAACTTATTATTTATTATAAACTAATTATTCAAACTGAAATACTTTGCTGGTATACTAGGTTAAACTTCATCGAAACTCCCTAACTGAAATTCTTATGTCCTTAACATTAAGTTATTCCTTTTCTTGTGATCTTTATGGAATATCCTTTATATATATATCTCTAATATTGACTTCGTATTATGTAAATTATGATCGAGAATTATATTTTTTCTCACTTTTTTGGTTTATATTAAGGGTGATTATCTTATGCTATATCACCATTATCTTTTTTTCCACTCCATCCTGAGCACTTACCTCGGTGAATGGTATGATAAATTTATAACTTTAAGTTTATTCAAACTAATATTGACAGGTTATTTTTTGTGTGTTGTATTTATCTTTTAGACCCCAAACTGCATTTTAAAATCGGTATAGTAGATTAGAAGACTTGGTTCTCACGCTGACAAGTTATCGACTTTTGTTCTTTAATTCTACACTTTTATTTATTACAATAAAGGTAAAAAAAAAGTGTATATCATTTTAAACAGAATTACTTACATTGAGAATAAATGTATTAATTTTATCGATAGAATAGATCAATAATTAATTCACTTGGAATTTATAGTAGATACCGTTGAAGCCCAACGTCTAATTTGTGCATTCGCCCGCTAAGCGCTCGAACCTTGTGTGCTCTCATGGAAACCCGACGCTCGAACCTCACCCCGCCCGTAATATGTATACCGCTGGCGGTCGACAGAGGAGATAGATATGAGCGGTGTATTTGCCGCAAGTGATAGGGATACATCCTAAGAGTGGATGATATTGTGGTGTTGGACACCCGGTATCATTCAGCATGGCTATAAATTAGTTTCGACAATGGAGTTTATGTAACTGTATTCCATGGTAATCAGCATTAATATTTTCGTTATTTATAGTTTTATTATAACATTTTGTTTCAAGCCGCACTTAGTTTATTTATACACAAATTCTTGTAGGTATATTACAGTGTTATTACAAACCAGTGAGATTCTCGATAGTTACCGATAAGCATGTCATCCACAGCTAAATTAGGAAGAGTATTGCTTACATACATTGAACGTGTAATATTTTTGGCAGCAACTCTACTCAAGTTTTGATGATAACTCTTATTTACTGGAAAAATCCATGAAGAGAAATTTAGGCGGTAATTGTATTGAATGAGGGGTAGGGGGGTAGTTGTGATTATGCATGTACAATTGTACAGGCATTGTGTATTTAACTAATCTAGTAATATAGTATTATGTAATAATATCTTAGAATAAACAACTTTTTTTCATAACTTAAACATTCAGTTGGAAGATTTAAAACCAGGTAAAATGGTAAAACCTTTGAAAAGGGGAAAATTTCGACGATATTTAACTATGTTTTTTATGATTTTTGATCTTGATATTCGTTTTATAAATGCTATTTTTCTTTCGTTACTTTGTTTATGGGAGGGTAATGGGAGCTATATATGCATTAACTCTACGTTTACGTACTCTAGGGTTAGCTTTAATGGTATTATGGTAAATTGTTTAATATTCTCGCTCTTATTTAAGAGATATTGATTCTCTTAATGCGCGTCACTACCACAAAGAGGCAACTGTTTTAGTTAATTTATCACAAAGATTCACATTCGGAATATTCTGTCCTATTGTACTCCTACAAGGAAATAAATTAATATAAAACGTTTGTGAGTAGAATAAATAAATAACAATTATAACTATATAGTAAATAAATCATAATATTAGTTATTTGATATAATTATGATTTTTATTGATTATTAAGTTTGTTTTGTATAATATAATTACTCGTTAATTAAATGGTTGTATTATTTAGAATTTTTTTATTCTGCTACTTTTATTTTCTTATTTTAAAAACAAATAAAATTCTATATAATTGGGTTTAATTGCATTCTTTATATAGAGAAAACATATACATGTAAGCTTAATGAAGTATTTAACGTATATACTATATATATATAATAATTATATATCCAGTTCTCATATATTTCTTTATCTTATTATTTCTGGCTAATTACTTTATCTGATCCCGTGCTTTGATATGGTTTATATAAAGCAGCTATACCTTTACTACATACATCCGAATATAAGACTCTATTTTATTTCTACTTGAGATATAAAAAAAATAATATATTTTAATTCGAAAATATTATTGGGCCAGTGTAATTTCCAACAACTAAAGGATAACTATTCTATTTTCTCTAAAATTCCTCTAATATAATAGAGAAAAAATCTATATTTTAGCTTTAAAAGTTAAAAGCCGAGTAACTCCTGATCGAGAAGGTTCTCCTGGATTCAAGTCTCGCAAGTCAAGGTATTCTTCTTTCCTCTTCGTTTTCTTCTTCTTTGACCTTTGACCTCTCTATCCTTTTACTTATAAACTAACTCAATATGTAACCACTTAATATGCGTATATTAATTAAAATTTAAATTAACTCGCTCACAGTTTTGAACTTTGGAGTAAATTGATAGATTTTTTTCTCTTTAAAAAATTGTGTAGAAGTCTATAAAAAAAAAACAAGTTACAAATGGTTGTCCCTTTTTTTTTAGTACTTTAATATAATTTTCATTTTCTCACATTTTTAATTTCAACATTTTAACTTACATTCAGATGTTTTCCTTGTTTCCTTTTTGCATGGTTAACGTTTTTCACTAAATATATTTTTGACATAGGTTTTTATTTTGAAAATTTTCAATTTTATTTTATATCACAAAATGTTTTTTCTTAAAGCCGAACATCACCTGGCCGAGAAATGACACCTACTCGCGAGTACCCTCGTCCTTGGATGTATGGTGCAAGGTATAGCTAGAATTTTATTGTGTTCTTTGATGTAGGGCATCAGAAACATAAGATTGAATTAGTAGTTTTAGCTTTTATATAGATAAAAATTTCTTTCTCTATTTCAAGTGGGAGGTATTTTTTATTTCTTAGCTTGTCTTAGGGCTTACGGTATATGATTTTAATTTTGGAAAACTTTTTCTTCTCCTTTTATGTTTAAAAGAAGTCTTTACTCTTTATATTTTTTTTATTAAATTTATAGGCATCATTTCTCTAAAAAGTATTTCAGTAAAAGTTTTGAGTAGCATGAATGAGTTGAGAAATTATAACCTTCAATTTAGGTTTGTTCTCCATGTGCATGTTTATTAAGAAGCCTTAGATAGATCCCACATGGTATAAATCAGCCATTGTTCAAAACTATTATTATTGGTAATGGTAACTGATACATAATTAAAAGATAACAAATGACATTTTCTTTGGTTTACATCGCGCTCTTAAACAAATTATACAATCCATAGAACAACACCACCAAGGGAAACATCCCCAGGGGGCACCGAAAGGAAGATGGATTGGCCCCTCACCAACATGAGATTCAGCACCTCTGGCCCGTCTGGTCGTAAGGGAAGGTTAGACATTAGACACAATTTTTGTTTGTTTATCACCATTAGTTGTGCTTCTGGAGTGGTCTTAAAATCCAAGTTCTTCAGGGTTCTACATTTTCTCTTTAACACTTTAAAAATTTGAATTTTTGTGACCGAGGTTCTCTAATTTGGTTGTAGTGTTATCAGAGACCCTTGTGCAACGGATGGAGGAGCTAAATCATCAGCACACACCTTTAGCTATTAGACCTAAGAAAAGAATTTTGCTTAACTTTTAACACTATTGTGAATTATGGGTAATTTTCCACAGAATGAAGAAGATACGAAAATAAAATCTTATTAGATCTCCTTTGGTGTGCATACTATAGACTTATGTTTAGAAAGTCAATATTTAATCATGTTGCACACTAGATAGAGTTCGTTGGACATTTAAATTTTTTATTTTAAATGATTTTTTTTTTATTACTTTTATTTTATTGGTTATTCCTAACTGCCGAAATTTCAAGGTGTGAGGACCCAATACCATATTACTAAGTTTCTATGTCCAAGTTGTTAGAGTTATCAACATTATTATGATTTATATTATATATTTATTAATATATTATATTAATTATTTATTATTTAATATTATTATATTAATTATTATTATATATTATCTATATAATTATTGATTATTTATTATTTAATATAATTTTAATTAGGAGTGCACTCCAAAGCGATAGAAAAATAAGAATGTTCCTTGTTGGTATTGAAAGTTGTCTAGGAATAATTTAAAAAAAAAAATTACTACTACATTGCTTCGTAAAGCTACACCCTCCTTCAGGCATTCCTTTATATAATATATATATATATATATATTATATATATATATATATATATATTAATATATATATATATATATAAATTATAAAACAAAACTAATATATTAATATTACTAAACAAATATATTATTATATAATATATCATTAATATTATTATATAATAATATATCATGATATTGGCAGGATAAGTTGGCTGGTGCAATAAAATCGTTTGTGAATGTAAAGGCTAAGTCTTGAGATAGACGCTAGAAGTCTTACATGAGGTATTGATTTGTTACCTGTGGTATTGGTATGGGTTAAAGTGATGACTATGGTCTGGAATAAGAAAGTATATCGATCTAAAGTTCAATGTGTTCAGATGGACAATCTTAGGGGCAATGCTAGGTGTGAAATAGAATATAATAAAGGGAGGATGAACGGTATTAGAGATGATAGGGTAGTGTAGGTGTGCAAGAAAGGGTAATGATGAAGAAAATGAAAGTATGTTTAGAGTTATGAGTTATTTGGTCATTATACTTAATTAGTTGGAAAGGTAATGATGAAAGTCGTTGGTTTAAGCGTAGATGTAATATAAGTGGAGAGTTTAGTGTTGGGTAAATCCTAGGAACACTGGACTGGGAGTGACGGAAGTGAGAAAGTGGATTGAAGTATCGGTGTGAAACGAATGTATCTGAAGGAGAAGAAATTGAAGTTTGAGCAGTGATGCAGGGAATAAAGCGTGCATGACTAGTGAAGAGAATTGGCGTGAGGTTTAATATGTGATATGGGGTGCATAGGTTTGTGCACTCACTGTGAGTACTACATAGCGGGATGTAACCCTTACATTGACGATTTACCAATTAGTGTAGGGTCCGTGCGGTCCGTGTAAGCTATCTAGGGTGGTATTATTTCATGTCTGTTGACTGAGTCATCTCACTAAATTATATTATGGTACATAGAAGGGGGGTAGGCTGGGCTTTCCCTTTTTCACGCGTTGTCTAATTGTATCTTTTATAATCTTTGCTTTTCTTTATACCGATGCTATGTAACTAATGCAATCATTACCTCATCAATTACTCATGTGGGGCAATAAGAGGAAGGTTGAAGAAGAATGACAGGATATATATCATATATATTATATATATATAATATATATATATTAATATATATATATTATATTATATTAATATATTTTTAATATATTATATATATATATATATATATTATATATTAATATATATATATTGTTATATATATATATAATATAGTATTTTTTCTCTCTCTTCTTTCTTCATCTTCCTTTTTAATTCCCAAGAGCAGGAGTAGGTGCGCTGACAAGCATCTACAAATGTAAAACTTATAGTTAGAGTTCGAAAATAAAAAGTCGAAAAGAAAGCCAGCCTATTATATCACTATCCTACCCTCCTGTACACATTATTAGTTAAATGAACTCGGTCGACAGTCAGAAAATCTAACCCAGAGCTTCACGTGAGACCTAGCGACGGATCCTCACTATACGGATAAAAATCGTCAGTGTAGGGTATTCTCATCCCTCATGGCCCCTAAGTGTGAGTACCACAACTATACCCTTCTATTATATCAACCACAAAACCCGCCAATTATTCCTCTCTCTTCTCAGCACCTTTATTTTTCGCCTCTGTCCAAACTCCACTTATTTATACTCTCCTGCGACATTATTCTTTACTATGACTAAATCTCGCTTATTATTCTTTGGTCTCCCATAGCACCGTGATGTCTATAACCACTTACTAACTACCACTCATTACTAATCTGCTTAATATCCAACCGATCATCATTCATCCTTCCACATCAATTACAAAAGATAACTCGGCATACTTTCATTTTCTCATCGATTTATTTAACCCCCTAATTTTCACACTAATATATATAATAGGTATTATAATTAATGAGTATTATATATATAATACTTTATATATAATCTATATATATATATTATATATATTTATATATATATATATATATATTATATATATATATATATATCATATATTATATATATATCATATATTATATATATATTTATATATTTATAATTATATTAATTATATATATAATATTATATTAATATATTATAATATATATATAATTATTATTTATATATTTATAATTATATATATATTATATATATATATATATATATATTAATATTATTATATATATATATATTATATATATATATATATATATATATTTATATATATATATATATATATATATTATTTATAATTAATATAATTTATATATCAGTTTTTTATATGATATATATAAATAATTATATATATATATCTATATATAATATTATATATATATATATATATATATTATATGATATATATTATTATAATATTATCTACCTATATATATCTATATATAAGTATATAAATATTTATATTATATATTATATATATATATAATATAATATATATTAATATATAGTATAACAATATGTAATTAGCATGGGAAGGTGTTACAGGGACATGTATAATGACTTAAAATGAAAATAAGTAAAAGTATATATTTCTCTCTTCGTTTACTTGCGGTTTTCCAATACCTATCCGCGGGAGGTCGGAACGCATTCCCCGCGATAGGTGAGGGTTATTCGTATATATAATATTATATATCATTTATAATATTATATTATATATTTATATTATATATATATATATAATTAATATATTATATATATATTATATATTAATTTATTATTATGTATAATATATATTTAAAATATATATCATATATATATTATATACATATATAATATATATATATAATTATATATATAATATTGTATATTATATATATATATATGTAAGATAAATATATATATATATATATATTATATTTGTGTGTGTGTTTGTGTGTGTGCAGGGTGGTGTATGTATAATGTGTTGAGTTTTGTTTTTTTTGGTTGTTCCGGTCCCTTAGCTTGATAAATTGACCATGTATGTAATTGTTCCAATCATGTTTGATGCAATTATATATTATTATATATAGTTATTTATATTAATATATATCCATATATTATATTTATATATATATATATATATTATATATATATTATTTATATATATGTATATATATATTATTACATAACACTCGGTTCACCCCGCCGGACGACCCTTTATTTATTATATTATTAAATTATATATTATTATTAATTATTATTTATTAACTATTATATTTATGGTTTAACTTTCTGAATTTTCTACCATCTAGTAAGAAACTCTCTTTCTTTTTCTGCTTCTCATTCTTCTTCTTCTCTTCTCTTTCTTCTTCTCTCTCTCTTCTTCTTTCTTCTCTTCTTCTCTTCTTCTTCTTCAACATCCTCTCATCTTCTTCTTTTCTCTTCTTCTCTCTTTTCTTCTCTTCTTCTTTTCTTTCTCTCTTCTTCTTCTTCTTCTTACTTCTTCTTCTTCCTTCTTCTCTTCTTCTTCTTTTCTTTTCCCTTTTTTCTTTTTTTTCTTGTCTTTTTCTTTTCTTTTCCTTCTTTTCTCTTCTCTCTTCTTCTTCTCTTCTCTCTTTCTCTCTTCTTCTTCTTCTTCTTCTTCTTCTTCTTCTTCTTTCCTTCTCTCTTCACTCTTCTCTTCTTCTCTTCTTCTTCTTCTTCACAACAATCCTAAGCGCATGCTACAACCAGCAACAACGCAAGAACAGGGAACACGGCAAAAACAACGAATTCCATGTGGACAGGCAATTCTCACGGACAACAACAACAAAACAACGGCATGGAAGAAAAAAACATTAACTAACAACGTCACATCCCGCATAACTAAACAATGCCAACACCATTTCACATTCTACTTATAATTAAAATAAAAGAAACTTTATAAAAAACATCTGAGGACAATGAAACTTGAGAGTTATTACAATCAGAATCAAGACAAAAACAACCACAATCAATGAAACAACAACAGCCACAACAAAAACAACAACACACAACAACAACACAACAACAACAACAAACAAAATCATAAAGTAGTATATAACCACAAGTGCTAATTCACGGTGAACACACCACATACCGAGCACCTACAGTTATATATATATAATATAATATATATAATATATAATAATTAATAATATATATATATATATAGTACTTATATATATATAATATATTAATATATATTAATATATATATATATATAAACGCGCTTCTAAACGCTCACAAGACAATGAACTACTAGTACTACCCACTATGCATGAAACTCGATCTAATACTACTACACTTTTTCAACAGTTCTTCTCCTCAGAAGCTTACATCTGAATACAATGAAAACTTAGAGTTATACAAAAGAAATCAACACAAAAACAACAACAAACAACGCATGAACAATCATCCTACAACAGTACATCCGCATCAACAAAAACAATGCCAACCACGATTCACATTCTAACTTATAATAAAATTAAAAGAAACTTTATAAAAAACCTCTGAGAGCGAAGAAACTTATATTACAATCAGAATAACGACAAAAAACACCACATCCACTGAAAACAGCAATCTACGCTACACAACACAAGAAAACAACAAACAACAAAAACAACAACAAAAACACAACAAGACAACAACAACAACACAACAACACAACAACACAACAACAACAACACAACAACGAACAAACAACCAACACAACAAGAAACGAACACAAAATCATGAAGTGGTGATACTAAACACCCAAGCTAAATTCGTGAACACCCCACATAACGTGAGCACCCACAGTTATATATCAATATATATTATATATATATATAAATATATATATAATATATATATATAATATATATAAATATATATATACTATATATTATATATATATATATTATATATAACAAGCGTGCTTCTACAACGATACAATGAAATGACTACTAAGTACTCTCACTATGCATGAACTGAATCAATACTATTACCAATTTTCACACGTTCTTTTTCCCTCAAAGCTTCTACCACTCTGAATACCATGAAACTTTAGAGTTATTACAAACAGAATCAACACAAAACAACAACAACGCAAGAAACAATGACAACAAAACAACAGCACCAACAACAACAACAAAAAACAATGTCATTCACAGTCATAACTTCTACATCTGAAGGCGTTGAAGCCTTGAGTAATTACAAACAATCACCACAACACCAACAAAACAAGCCTTTCCCATCATAATCTTCTACATCTGAAGCCAAATCGAATCTGGAGTTATCCAACACGAATCAGTCCTCACAACAATAACACAAGACACTGTCATTCACAATCATAATCTTCTACATCTGAAGTCAATGAAGCCTGATTTATTAAAAAAAATCAAACAACAACAAAAACAACAACAAAACAAAGCCAGCCACAATTATAATCTTCTACATCTGATCACTGAAGCCAGAGTAATAACCAAACAGAATCAGCACAAACAACATTGAATCAACACCACCAGCCATCCATATGAATTATGTCAGAACATATTACACATTTACTTGTACTTAAAATTTAAAGAAATTTCATAAAACATATACTTACATGGCATAAAAGTACAAACAGTAAATCATAGCGCAAATACTTAGCGAACAATGGGAAGCACGCTTTTTGCCTTAATCTTTACGAGCAATTAATGCTTAATGCTTTATTGCTTTAATGCTTAATGCTTAGTGCTGTTTTACTGCCTTAATGCTTTAATGCTTTAATGCTTAAGTGCTTTAATGCTTTAATGCTTTAAATGCTTTATTGCTTTGCTTTACTGCTTAAATGCTTTACTGCTTTACATCATTTATTTATTAACAGACTATTGTTTATTAAAAACATTTGTTTTAATTAATTCATTTTACATTTATAGTAACCTACTTTTTGTTAACTGAAATATTTCAAAGTTTTTAAAAATAATCTGGATATTGTTATTATTATTATCGATTATTATTATTATTATTATTATTATTTATTATTTATTATATATATTATTATTATTATTATTTTATTATATTATTATTATTATTATTATTATTATTATTAATTTATTACGTCTTAATCAGTCCTTGGAAGGTGATCTTCGGCTTCTACTATTAAAACAACTACAACTGTTAGTACTACTAATAAGCTGATAATAATGCCACTATTACAACTACTACTACCACTACTATACTACTACTACTACTAACTTATTACTCTACTACTCCCTACTACTACTACTACTACACTATCAAGTCGTTATCCTAAATTTAGGGGTAAAGTAGTTATTCATCACATTCCACAAATGAGTCCAGTCTCATATCGCGAGGAACGAAACGTTGATGTGTGCTTTCGTGCTGGAAATGTCAGTGTAATTAGATAATAATAAAATAATAATTATATAATAATAATAATAAAATAATAATAAATAATAATAATAATAATAAATAATAATAATATATAATAATAATCATAATAATAATAATAATATAATCAATAATAATAATATTAAAAATAAATAATATAATATAAAATAATAATAAATAATAAATAATAATAATAACGGTTGTGAAAATAGAACCCGAATTATTTAAAAACCTTGAAATATTTTTAGTACAGCAAGTGATGAATAAATTAAGTGAGAATAATTGTTGTTTTTAAATGAAATCCTGGAAAGAATTTTAAAATAAATATAGTAACAGAGAAGAATTTATTTTGCTAGTTTATACTACAACATTGCAATTTGCTACAGAGGTAGAGGAAGTAAATTTATATATAATATATATATATATATATAAAAAAATATATATATATATTATATATATAATAATAATTATAATAATTATATATAATATATATTATATATAAATATACAATTATATATATAAATAAATTGTATGTACAATAATATAAATTTATTTATAGAAGTTTAAAGAAACTTTGAAATAATTTTAGTTATAAATGTACGTGGGTATAATAAGTGTGTGTGTGTGTCGTGTGTGAATGTAAATAACAACTCATATACATCTTTGCAATGAACGAACGCTCGGGTATGCACCCCTACGGGGCACACGTGTGTGGTGTGTGCATGTGTTTAGGTCTGGGGTGTTTATATATTTTGCTTCATGAGTTTTTGCTGTGCTAAATGTTTGTTTGTTGGCTGTTCATGGTTGTTCTTGTTGTAGTAGTAGATAGTAGTAGTAGTAGTAGTAGTAGTAGTAGCAGTTGTAATAGTTGGCATTTTATCAGCCTTTATGTATACAACAGTTGGTAGTTGTTTGACATGTTAGAATATATGGCTTTACTTTAAGGAGTAATAATAATAATATATAATAATGAATATATAAATAACTAATATAATAATAATATAATAATAATAATAAAATAATAATAATAATAATATAAATAATAATAAACCATACTAAAAATATTAAAGAAAAAAAACTTTAAAAAATTCCTCAAAAAAGTGGATCACTATAAATAAAGGACAAAACCAAATCTGAAAATGTTTTTTTAAACTAAAATTAGTCTCATTATATATTAAAATATGATCTAAAGCAGTAAAGCCATTAAAAAGCAATTAAGCACTAAAGCATAAAGCATAAAGCATAAAGCATTAAAGCATTAAGGCATTAAATCAATAAAGCATTAAAGCATTAAAGCATTAAAGCATTAAAGCACTAAAGCATTAAAGCAATTAAAGCATTAAAGCATTAAAGCCTAAAGCACTAAATGCATTAAAGCAAAGCCTGTTGCTCGATCTCTTCACTGTGCACACCATATTTGCGGCTAATGATTTACTGTTTTACTGTTTAATGCCATGTAAAGTATTAAATGGTTTTAATGCAATATTGCGTTAAAGCATTAATGCATTAAAACATGTAATATGTTCAATACATAATTCGTGTGCATGATGGATCGCTGATACGTGTGGATCGTAGTTGTTTTTGTGTTGATTCTGATTGTATTAACTCAAGGTTTCATCGGTTTCAGATGTAGAAGTTTATAATTGTGATTGGCTTTGTTTTGTTGTTGTTGTGTTGATTCTGATTGTATTAACTCCAGGCTTCATCGGTTTCAGATGTAGAAGATTTATGATTGTGAATGGCAACATTGTCTGGTTGTTCGTTTTTTGTGGGACTGATTCTGTTGTATTAATCCAAGGATTCATTGGCTTCAGATGTGAAGATTTATATTGGAAATGGCATGTTTTGTTGGTGTTGTGAGGTTGATTTCTGTTAGATAATAACTCATAAGGTTATTCAATGTACGCTTCAGAGTTAAATAAGTTTATGATTTGAGTAATTGATCTTTTTTATTGTGTTGTTAGTTTGGTTGGGGTGGTACTTGTGTTTGGTTGTTTGATCATTGTTTCTTGCAGTTGATTGTTGTTGAGTTTTTGTGATTGGATTCTGTTTGGTATAAATTCTAAGTTTCATTGTATTATTCAGATGTGTAGAAAATCACTTCTGAGGAATAGAAAGATAATCTAGTATTGAATAAAGTGGTATAGATATAGTTAATCCCAGTTTTCATACATAGATAGGTTAGAGTACTCTAGTAATAGTTTCAATTGTCATGTGATTTCAGTTTAGTAGAAGCATCGATTAAGTTACTTGTATATTATATATATATATATATAATAATCAATTATAATTAATTAATTAAATATATATATTATATATATTATATTAATATTTATAATATTATATAATAATTATATATATTATATATATAAATATATTTATAAATTTAGTGATTTAGATTTTATCAACAAAATCGTTGAGAACGTATTTGCTAATATTTACAATTATATATATATTAGTTAGAGTTTTAGACTACTCTGTCTCATATTATAAATCAATTGTATTAATATTATTAACTTTTATAATGCTAATTTATCAATAAATTTATATTAAATAAATTTAATATACAAATAGAATTAATTTATTAAAAATTATTAAAACTAATAATAAAATATGATAATAATAATATAAGTACCAATTTATATTATACTACCTAGTTATTATCTGGGCATTATGTTATTATTATTATATTAAGGTTAAATATAAAAAATAACTCATGTGATCAAGTTCTTAATATATTAAGATAAAGCTTTTAATATAATTATCAACTAGCATTTTTATTATAAGTTTCTCTTATAATTTACTATATACATATGTTAATAGTAATATTATTAATATAAATTAATATATATATAATATATAAATAAAATATATATAATGATATATATATAATATATATATTAATATATAATATAATATAATTATAATATATTATAATATATAATATATAATATCCATTATAAGTATATTTTCTTAATTATAAAGGTATTTATAAAACTTATATTTATATACTTAGATTTTAAATAGTCTCTGAATTTGAATATTTTTAATAATATAATTTTTATATGAAATATTATATTAAAATGTATTGGAAAATAAGTAAACATAAAAGCGTTCAGAAGTTTTGTTGTTTTTCTTCCTGAATGGATTAGAAAAGAAGAACTTTGGCTATTAAGTATTTACATACGTTATTGTTAACGGTAATTTGCATGGGTTTATCTAACTACTTTATGTATATAGTTATTTTATGTTTTAGGTGTGGTTGTGTTGGTTGGGTTGTTGTTGTGTGTTGTTGTTGTGTGGGATTGATTGATTGATTGTTGTTGTTGTGATATTGAGTTTGTGTTGTGCTGGTAGATGTCGATTCATTGGATGGTTGATTTTGTCTTGATTTAATGTAATATAATCTAGTTTCATTTTGTCCTCTAGAATTGTATTTTTTATTAAAGTTACCTTTCAGGCTATAAATAGTAGATATAATGTGTGAATTAGTGTGAGTTGTAGATTATGTTTTGTTTGATTATGCGGATTTAAACTGTTGTTTAAATAGATTGTATTCATTATGACGTAGATATTTGGGTTATAGTTGTATTGTTTTTTTGTGTTGATTCTTTTTTTATAAGAGAGATCTGAAGAAGATTTCCAGTATGTGCACTATTTGAAATGTATACTTATGTTCTTTAATATATTTTTTTTAGATTTCAAAAAGAAACACTGTTACACTCCTCTTCAGACAAAACTACCTGTTAAGCATGAGCTAATATACCAGTGAGTGTCAGCTGGGGAGTGAGGCAGTAGGAATGAATTATAGACGTAAAGTCAGCTTCATGTCATGTGTAGTGGATAGGACTCAGACATCACGCTGTGCTGTATCTATTACTAAGGTATCGATAGACTAAAGGAACAGTTATAGTTAGTATGGGTTGGCTACCTAAACCACTACCATTATATTTAATAATATTATATATATAATTTAACTTATATAGTATATACTATCTTGCAGGTTGCTACCTGCTGCTCGGAGAAAGGTCGTGATCGCTTAGTAATACCCTCTGTCTTTCTCTGCGAAATCTATGAAATTGTCTGAGTACAATTAAACAGTAATTCAGGGAACAATTATGAGGAAAAGAGGAAAGAATTGTCATGGTAATGAATGGAATTGTCTGACGTACATGACATGTCCAGAAGGAATAAAATTGGATGATGTAGAATAAAGAGGAGAAGGAATTGATCTGAGTACATGAATGTCAGAGTTATTATATATTATATAATGCAGAAAAGGAGAGAGAGTGGGGTGTGGTGAATTTTAGAAAGGGTATTTGATTTGGTTCGCTGTGATAAAAAATTATAACATGAACGGAACGGTGTGGTGTGTGTTGGGTGTGGGTGTGGTGTGTGTGGTGTGTGTGGTGTTGGGTGTGGTGTGTGTAGAATGGTGAAGATGAGAGATGTGGTGTGAAATTTGTGTGTGCTAGAGTGGAAAGGAAAAAATGAGAGGGGAAGAGGAGAAAAGAGAGGGGTTTTTGGATTCTGGATGAGTGCAACCGTGTTTTGCCACGGAGTATGGTGGATTTTGTTTGTGTGAGTACAACAAGAATTCTAATTGTTAAATTTAGTTTGAAACAGGTCAATTTAATGTGTGGTTTGTGGACATTATAGGGCATCTGAGATGATGTTAAAGGAGAGTGTGTTTTCTGGGGATATAATCTGAATGAATGTTGGATGGTGTGAGTAGGATTCAGATTTGATTGTGTTAGGATGACTAATGGTTTGGAAAAGCAGTAAAACAAAAACGAGGGTTATAACAGTGTGGCTTTGACGGGTGACGGAGAGAAATTTGAAATGGGTGCTGGAAGGTGATTTGATTTTTTTGCTGAGGAGAGAGATATGTATGTATGAATTAAAATAATACTTTGCTATTAATTAACGAAAGATATTCATAGAGAGTATACTAGATATTGGCTGTGGTAGTTAGATGGTATCTGAGGTTGAAAGATTCGATTGATTTTTGTGTTTGGTTTGTTAAGATGGAGAAGTTCAAGGTTGTGTTGGTAGGTAGCGAATCGATGAAAATGAATGGGCGGGTCGGCGCCCCCTGTTTAACTCCAGCGGAAATCAGTTTTAACAACTTAACACACAAAGAACATGAATACGGGGATGAGCGAGTTCTTTCAGGGGGCTCCCGATCGGAGGGCTATCTTTGGGGGCCATTTCTGTCTGGTGATATTACCCTGGGGTTGGCGCCTCCGAGGGGGGAAACATATTTATCTCTAATTGGATATTTCTGTACGTGCGTGGCCACGTGTATGCGTGAGCATATTGTGATATTCATCTGGCATGTTTTTTTTTTTCCCAAGAATCTCCTTTTGTTTGTCAAGTGGGCAGTGAAAAATATCCCCGCTATGCCCTTTATCCTGCTAACCGTGCAACGGTTTACGTCATGAGCTACTTCACACGGCTAACTTTATGAAGGTAGCTGAAAGTACTCTTAAGTTTTTCCTGCTAACCCATATGCCGGCGAAGCGCGCACGCATGGCTTACTTTAATGGCTATTCCATGAGCTTTATTTTTCCCCCTACCCCCCCTTTGTTCTCTCCCACCCCCCCTTTGTTCTTTGCTAAGGCGTCTACTTAAATGTGTTTGTTAACTTACTTGAACGTTAGATGCTAACCCATGTGCGCGGCGAAGCCGGCACATTGTTTACGACATGCGTAGCTGGCTGCGTTCATCATCAGACTGTATTTTCATGACATTAGATTCAAACATGCCGTTCTACTATATTAATGCGGGTCATCGGCATATTGCGGCTATATCACTCAGTTCGTTCATGATGAGTTCATTCACATCATGAAGACGACCTTGGTGAGTGCTAGAGTTGGGTTTGCATAAGGACATGTTGCAATGCATGTTGCATAAATGTTGCAAAAGGATCTGGCTTTGCAACATTTGCAACATTTTGCAACATTTTGCAAAAACATTGGTTTTTTTTTTTTTTGCCATTTCCGGTGGGGCCGTTGGGTCACGACCAGTCCCGACGGCGCGGCGCGTAACGCAAGAACGCGTCGAAAGCTGATATTACTTGCAGGTGAACCGAAATATCTTCGCGGGATTATATTGATATTTATAACATGTTTTACTACCCCTAAGCGAAAGGCGTTGGCAAGCAAGCTTGTGTGTGAGGGGTCCCCACTCACACAACTCCTCACCTCTGACACGGCGAATCGTTTTTAAAAGGCTTACGTGGTTTTAATCCAAAAGATAGAAATAATAATAAATATATAATAATATAATATATATATTAATAATATATAATATAATAAATAAATATAAATAATAATATATATTAATATAATGTAAATAATAATTTATATATACTAATAATATAATATTAATAATAAAAATAATATATAATATTAATAATAATAATAATGGGTGGACCAAATCTTATATACGGTATATTATATATTATATATATATATATATATATATAAATAGTAGTTATATATATATATATATATAATATATATATATATATTATATTATTTATATATAATCATATATTATGTATAATATTATATATATATTATTATTAATATATCTATATATATATATAGTATATATACTTATATATATATATATATTATATATATATATATATATATATTTTATGTGTGTGTGTATATAACCCTACATCACCAAGTATTGTCAGGAACAAAATAACATCAACAACAATACTGATACCATCAACGCTATCACCACCGACTACGTGTCATTTATACTCTCTCTTATAGGAATTATATATATAGTATATATATATATAATATATATTATATATATTATAATATTATTAAATATATAATATTATATAATATTATATTATATATATATATATATATATATATGAATATATATATATATATATTTATGAAGAAGAATGAAAGAAGAAGTCTCACAAGGGATGTATCGGTGCTTAACAGGTTTATATGTTTTTTCATTCGAGACCCACTTAATGGGGGGTCCTACTGAATGACAAAGGATGATGATGAAGTAAAATGGGGGTATAGAGGCTGAAAAGAGATAGGAGTGAGGTACTTCGGCACAAAACTTGCATTTCGAACTTACTTTAATCAAATCCATTGTACAAGATGTATGTAGGTGAGTTTTTATACGTGATTCTTATATTTATTTTATTGAAACTTTGTTACATCAATGTTAATGTTTTGAAAAAACATTTTTTTGGTTTTTTCAAAGAAAAAGTTGACAAATTTTCAATAAAACATGTTTTGTAGATCCCCTGCCTTCGCTGACCCTAAACTGCTTTACGTACTGGTTTGTGCCCCATTTTCATGAAATACTTTTGGTATAGTAATCAAAGATTCTTATACCTAACAGCAGGATACTGGAAGCAGAAGTAAATACTTTCTGTATCTTCTCCATAATGTATGTTACAATGCATTATGCCTGAAATTGGTTCACGAGTTCAAATAACATTGTAGCTGTAGTAGTAGTAGTAGTCCGTAGTAGTAAGTAGTAGTGTAGTAGTAGTAGTATAGTAGTAGTAGTAGGAGTAGTAGTAGTAGTCGTGGTAGTAGTGGAAACATTGAATGATATTTGTTATTAATTTGATATTTGTCAATATTATTCAACGTATCAATTATATTATTCGTTTTTCTATACTTTGAAACTTGGACATAAATAAATATATGTAAGAGATATAGTGATGTTCCATAATATATTATATATATAAATGTATAAATGATATTATAGAAAGTCTATATAATATATATATTATATTTTATATTATATTATATATATTATATATATAATAATATATATATATTATATTAATTATTATATATAATATATATATATATATTAAGTATAGAACCGGCAATATTCTCGCTAGAAAACAACAACAACAACAAAAAACAACAAACAACACACAACCAACAACAACAACAACAACAACACAACACAACAACAAACAACAACAACAACAAAACAAAACAACAACATTTATTGAAAGAATAATGATAATTTGAAAATGTCGAACAAAAATTAGGAATTAACACGAAAATAATCTGAAAATTTGACACCATTAATGGACTGCGAATAAAACGGTTGACATTAAAAAATATCTCTCAAATGAGCTACGCATAAACCACGTTTCTAAACCTAATTTCTACATAGTTAAGATTTTTCAGTTAGATTTATTAATAAAAGTTTATTTTTTATGTTTTAGTAGGGATATTACAGTAAAAAACCGTTTTTTTAACTGACTTATAAGTACTTAAAGCAGTTGGGAATCCCCCGTCCCTTGAAGGGGCCATCAACACCTCTCATCCGCACCAGCTTTTAAACTGGCTTTAATAGCTTTAAGTAGTTGTGCACCGCCATTTTCATGAAAATAACTTTGTAATAATAATAAAGATTCTTTACGATAATGGGTAATAACAACCAGAAGTAAAAGATGCTACTGATTTACATCAAACATTATGGTCCAGAGTCCGTATAACATTTGTTGCGGAAGTAGTAGTCATAGTTAGTTAGTAGTAGTGGTAGTAGTAGTAGTTGTAATATATATATTTATATTATATATAATTATATATAATATATTATATTTATCTATATATATATAATTATTTATATATTATTAATATATTATATATATTATAATACACATGGTATATTATGACAACGACTTTGAATAAACCACGTTCGCGGAGAATGCGTATATAATAAAATAGTAATATAATAAATAATAATAATAATAAAATAATATTAAATAATATATATATAAAATAATAATATATAATAATAATATAATGAATATCTAATAATAATATAATATAATAATAATAATAATTATATGCTTACAGCTACATCAGCATCAACTTGTTCAACAAGTATTTGTAGTAGAAGCGGTAATAGTAGTAGTAGTAGTAATAGTAGTAGTAGTAAGTAGTAGTGTAAACATGGCTATGTAGTAGTATGGTGGCATCTATATGCTCCACATAAACTATTATATATACATATTATAATAAGTTGTTTAAAATTTTCCATTAACAGCAAATCGTACGGGGTGAAAATAGATATAAACTAATATTAACTCGTATGCAGCTAAGATGTATGATAGTGGTATTAGAAAAGATAACGCTAAAGAAGAAGAAAGAATAAAGAAAAGAAAGAAGATATAAGCGGAGAATAAGAAGGAAACATAAGAAGAAATGGAGAAGAAGAATCATTCATGATGACTTGAGTATAATAGTTATAACACTGGCAGCTGCAGTAGTAGTAGTAGTAGTGAGTACGTAGTAAGTAGTGTAGTAGAAGTAGAGTAAGTAGTGTAGTGTAGTATGAGAACAAGTAAAGGACATTGACATGATAAGCGGGTATATGCGCAAAGTAGTAAGAAGAACAAGTAGAAGAAGAAATAAATAAGAAAGAAGTAGAAAAGAGAAGAGAAGAAGAAGAAGAGAGAAGAAGAAGGAAGGGAAGAATACCCATATCATGCCATCATCGTATAACGTAAGGGGTGTAAGTAGTAGTGTAGTAGTAGTGTAGTAGTAAGTAGTAGTAGTAGTAGACATATCGAATAATCACCAACTATTAATACCTATAAACATAACTATTACCTTCTAATTACTTTATATTCGTTACATTATTGTTTTAACACGGACTTAATTGTAACATTTTAATAAGTTTTTTAACAGAGCAACCTCGAATCCTGAAGCCAGATTAAAACTAATCTTAATTTGTATCAGTGAAGGATTGTTTGATAAGAGGTCCGAAACATAGATCGCTGAAAAGACGAAGAAGAAATAGAAGATGAGTCCTCGCATGCTCTGGTCTGGAGCCTGAGTCGGAACAGACTGGAATTCCT